>JACEVL010000803.1:0-26221 GCA_020284085.1 Aporrectodea caliginosa | reverse complement strand
GTATAGGCAGGGAATTTCTCAGCAGAATTTTTAAAAAAGTCAATTTGGAAAGCTGTTGTCTAGTCCCCAAACCAGATCAACTAGTCTTTGTAGCATTTAGGCAGGTGGTTGTCGACATCCAGTAGTGAAGATCAAAGCAAGACAATCAATAGAACGGATAGTTGGATCAGATGAGGGGTAGGCCTATCATCTGCATGGGGCCATTTGCCCTGTGTTTAGAAAATAAGAGCGAGATGTCGGCAGTAAAGAGAATGTAAAGGATGGGTCCAGTACCGAACCTGGGGAAACCCAAATTTTAAACCCCCAACCCACTCAGTCCTGGAGTCCCCAAGGACAACCATCTGTGTGCGGTCAGTGAGGTAGGATTGAAACTAAAGGAGAGGAATACCAGAAAGGCCACAGGATAACTCTAATCGCTGAAGCACAATCTCGTGATCCACCATATCAAAAGCTGAAGAGACGTCAAACAGTGCCAAGAGAGAGAGGCGAGACTGGTCAATAGCTACATATATATCCGACAGAAGGAATAAGAGAGCAGTTCTGTGGAATGGTGACCTCTGAATCCAGATTGGGCTGCCGCGGCAGAAGCCAGCTTGCTCAAAGTAGGGAAAAAGCTGAAGTGAAATAGTCTCTCAAGGGTCTTCGAGGGGAACAAAAGATTGGAAAGGGGCCCGGTAATTTTGACAGGCATTTTGGTCTAGATTTTGTTTCTTCAGGTGGGAAAACGATGGCCCACGTCCCCTTCCTTATAATAATGTTTCATTCGCCACTTTGCAGTCGACAACAGATAAGAAAGTACATGTTTACATTGTGTTTGACAACTGTTAATCTGCGCATAGACGAAACTTAGACTACCAAAATAGAGCTAGCAGTCTCTTTAGAATCACTGGTATGCAACGAAAATTGCTTCTACTTAAATAGGCGATAGTGGTGGCGACTTGTCATCGCCATTTTGAAATTGATGATGACCGGACTCTGCCTTTACAATAGAATGTTACGACTATTATAGCTATAAATGGCTTTGAATTTGGAATTTATTTGGAATTTTTCATTTCGTTTTGGTTTGTACCTCAATTTGCGACTTCTCCCGTGGTTCTTCAGTTCCATACATTTTAGATTTCGTTTGCAATAGTCTACTCTTAATCACTTGACTTTTGGTCTACCGCAGCAGTAAAGCTTATTCTTCCTGCTTTGACTAAAAGATTCAAAAAGGTTGACATCTGTTCTTGAAACAAATAGGTCATCATTGCCACATTGGATCTGTATATTGGATCTGTATATTGGATCTGTATATTGGATCTGTATATTGGATCTGTATATTGGATCTGTATATTTGATCTGTATATTGGATCTGTATATTGGATCTGTATATTGGATCTGTATATTGGATCTGTATATTGGATCTGCAGATTGTGTGCGTGTTGCGCTACTGAAATGGAGAAAATTTACAGCACTTTGCTTTGCGACATTCCCCCAACATATCTAAATATTCGACACAATTTCCAAATAGACCTAATCCTTGAAACGTAGATTAAAGGCAGATAAACTCGAGATGCATGAAATATTATGTAATTTCATCAACAAGAAATACAACACTTCAAACTCTGGTCCCGTACTTGGAGTTGGAGATAATGAATCTGGAAACGCAAAGTTACGGACTCGAGATCAATAATTGGGCTAAAACAAAAATCAAGGCAACGGCAGAGTCTTCACATATAGGCCTACTCTGATTTAGTCCTCCCTACCAGCCTCATTAATCCCATCTTGCAGTGCCTTTAATACGAGATGGAAGTCTTAGCGTTTTGAGGTTTAAGAATGTGGCCTTGATTACGTGAGTTTGGGAATTTTGGGATATCGTCAATATCTGTTGGAAACTGTAATTTCTCCATCCACCAGCACCCCAGGCTGGCTAACTTAACAATAATGAGTACACTGACGGTTCACAGTCGGCGGGAAGAGGAGACAGTGAGGGAGAGATTTGGCCACCAGCTTTCGTATGCCGAGATTAAGAAAATGAAGGCGCTAAATATTCATACCCATGGTTGTGTCAGGGCTAGCTTAATCGACTGCAAAAAAAATTCTCCATCATGCACCCTCTTGTGGTTAGAATTTTGCTTCAGCCATGCAGAAAGCTGGTAGCCTGCTAAACACAATAGGCCGCAATAAATCAAGCTGCACGATTTTAACGCGTTTTAATTCATATAAAGGTAGAGAGATAGCATTTAACATGGTGTTCAAAGAATATTTTAGAAATTGGAATACGCAGGCTGAGAATTGCTGGGGATTGGGGGGGTTTCAAACCCCTAGTTTTTCTTAGTTACCCCATTGTTAAGTCTTCATTGCACACTCCAACTCCACATGGATCAATGTCTGACACCCAGTCACCTATCTTCTACAATTCTCAGCCTGGGGAAACGGACAGTAAATTCGTGTTTGTGCAATAAATTGATCTTTGCAAGCTCTGTCTTAACGATCGTTGCGGAATTCATTCTGTCTCACATAGGCTTTCATATTACGATAGCATGCTGTTCTGTTGTTTCTAGTGAATATTTTAGTGATTGGAATACGCAGGCTGAAATTGCTGGGAGATTGGGGGTAATTTCACCACAGAAACTCAAGTCTTTCAAAGTCGTCATTGCACACACCAACTCCACATGGATAAAAGTCTGACCCCCAGTCACCTCTTTTCTACAATTCTCATACTGGGAATACGGACTGTAAATTCATGTTCAATGTGTTTGTTGCAATTGTCTTTGCAAATTGATATTGTGTCTTAGGCGATCAAGCTGGCGGAATTCTGATTCCTGTCTCCCCTAGGTTAGACATGTCACCCATAACTGTGTGTCTTTTATATTACGACTACGATGCTGTTCTGTTGTAGATTTCTAGTGGCTGCTTAGTGAGCTAAATACTGAAAAGGCAAACAACTGGCAAGGTTGAACAGTAATTTCAGTCCACAGAAACTTACAAGAAGTACATAGATTTTACAACTCTGGTTTTGCGCAAAATAGCTTCATAGCTGAAGCACAAAACTCAGACAATTCATAATAATTTACGATGTCGAAAAGTATTTCTTTCAAACATTCATTAGGATTTTCCATCGGAAATGCAACACAAGAAAAGACGGAAAGCTCCCAGCTACGTCAGAAATCACTTTTGATGGATGGTCTTACAAAGGAAAACAAGAAAAGCGATTACAAAGCAAACACACACGAATGCCAGTTTTGCAAAGAAATATTTACACACATCTGTGACCTAGAGAGGCACATGAGAATCCATATTGGAGAAAAAGCACACCTGTGTTTGGATGTGAGAAAACATTCGCATACTCTTCGAGTCTGCAAATTACACACTAGAACCCATACTGGAGAGAAACCGTTTCAGTGCGAAGTATGTAAACAAATATTTTCTGGTTCTCACATTCTCCAGAACCATATTAGAATCCATACTGGAGAGAAGCCTTTCCAATGTCAAATATGTCAAAAACGTTTTTCCCAACCTTCAAATCTAACAGTTCATGCAAGAATCCATACGGGACAGATGCCATACCAATGCCAAAAATGTCTAAAACGTTTTTCTCATATGTTCCACATCTAGCACGTCATGCAAGAATCCATACTGAAGAAATGCCTTACCAATGTCAAATATGTCAAAAACGTTTCTCCCAATCTTCAAATCTAACAGTTCATGCAAGAATCCATACCGGAGAGATGCCTTACCAATGTCAAATATGATCATAAATCACGCTTTTCTTCATACTGGAGTGTTCATAGTCTAACCGGTCATTTTTCAAGAATCCACACTGGAGAGATGCCTTACCAATGCCAAGTATGTCAAAAGCGTTTTCTCCAATCACCAAATCTAGTACGGAGAGATTCCTTCATGCCAGAACTCATAGCGGAGTGGAACCTTACAAGTGCCAGTTATGTGATGTTAAAACTAAGTGTAAAGATGACCTAAACGCGTCATATCTAAAAATTCATGAACACATACTGGAGAGAAGCCATACCTTTGCCTTGTATGTGAGAAAACATTCTCAACCAATTCACATCTAAAAAGTCATGAAAAAACCCATTCTAAAGAGAAACCATTTCTGTGTATTGTTTGTAAAAGAAATATTTTCCCAAATCTTCGAGTTTACACAGACATTTAAGGATCCATACTGGAGAGAGACCTTACCAATGTCAAGTATGTAAACAAAGTTATTCTCGATCTTCTCAACTGCGAGTCCATGCTAGAACTCACACTGGAGAGAAACCACACCACTGCCAACTATGTGAGTTTAAAACTAAATGGAAAAATTATCTAAAGAGGCACACGAGAACACATACTGGAGAAAAACCATACCAGTGCCAGATATGCCAAAAACTGTTAATCGAATCTTCTCATCTCAAAAGGCATGCAAGAATTCATACTGGAGATAAACCATACCTTTGCCTGGCATGTGAGTTTAAAACTAATACTAAAAGTGGTGTAAAGGTTCACTCGAGAACACATTCTGGAGAGAAACCATACCTTTGCACGATGTGTCAGAAAACCTTCTCATGAGTATCAGGTCTGAGACGGCATGAAAAAACTCACCCCGTGTCTGGCTCAAGTTTGTAAAATCATTTTAAAACAATTTACAACGTTCACAGTCTGCATAAGTATGTTGGCATCCATACTTGAGAATAGCCATACAAATTCCAGTTATACCAGAGAGCATTCTCACGCGTTTATTTTAAGAGGGTCATTCCACGTCGTCAACCACAATGGTCCCCGGCACCATCTCAGAATTTGATAAAATTTGGTCAGTGTGTGCACCAACATATCTTAGGAAGTTGTGCCAAAATATTTCCTCATAATGTTGCGTGGTATTTGAGATATGACCACTTTTATACAGGGGGGGGTAGCGGCAGCTCGCGAACGACTAAATTCTGAGGCGTTTGTGATTGCTAATAACTCAGGAAGTATGTTAGATACTGCTATAAAATTTTCACCACATTATTAGTCCTATGGGTAGATTCTAACCATGGTAAAAATTTGCAGTTTGACCCATTACCCATGAACCCAGCCCAACTTGAAAATGGCATTTTGTGCATTTCGACAGTATAAATATTGATATTTGAGCAACCACTGGTTCACTGATATTAAATATAAAGTCCCAGAAGTTTTTGGGTTTGTTGTGGGCCTTATGATGAATGATCTGGCGAATTCTGAGGTATTTTGATCACTAACTGAATGTGTGAGACCATCTTGAAAACTGCACAAAGTCAAAAGTAGGTCATCTGCCGATTGAAATATGGTCATGTGGGATAGGTAGCACAGTAATGTGCTGCACACCATTAGAAAGGACTTGAAAAGTACTTTCATAGGATACTAATATTCATTTGCTTCCGTGATGCCTTCCATCAGAAAAATCTAGTTGAAAAACGAGTTTTTTTAAATTCGGGAACATTTTTCAATAAAGAAATAATGCTTGCCCTACAACTTTTACAGAGTATTTGATTTTTATTACTGTGGTAGCTGAATGTCAGTTGTGCTGATAATGTTTCTGTGTGAAAAGTTTCCAGTTTGTTGTGATCTGGTTGTCAGTTGTCTCATCAAGTTTGTATTGACGTCCGGTAACGGTGACCAAGTCCAAATTGGTACAAAGCACGTGGTTCACTGGAATCCAGCACTCATCTCGACGTCTTGGCCATGAATATGATTTTGCAGGACCTTTAGGCTGCATGAAATTTACCAAGACATCTTGATTTTCAGTAGAGATCTCCAATGTACAACCTAATTACCAGTCTTGATCGTATGCGACTGCGACATATTGTCCAATACGTAGACGGTCCAGTCCGAAAGCTTCAACTGGTTCATTTACTGTTACTGTGGTTGAAGTGGCAGAATCTATAGATATCCTGTGTATCTTCAGAGCAGAGCTGCTGATCGGTACAAAGCAGTGATGGCTTCTTGTACCTGGAATAGTTTTTGCTTCACAAAATCTTTCTTCTAACAGTTTGTAGTTAGCCTCTACCTCACTGGCTGATACCCAAAAAAATGTAATTCCTGATATGCTTGAATTAGCCCACTTATAGAGTTGTTCTGGAGTTAGTAAATGGTCTGTAGTGCTGCGCTGTAGGCTGGCTCTTGTAGCAAGACGTTTGACGGTTCCACCAATTCCGTCACAAACACTTTTTCCATGGCTGGTTGCAAAAAAATGCCACTCTCCAGATAATCCAAAGTCTTCTTTGTGTTTACAGAGATTGGTGAAATTCTTATAGTTTTTGTACTGCGATGCAGCGCCATCGCTGAAATACTTTACATGATTTACCCCTGGCAACAGCATTTTGACATGTTGAACAATAACCTTTTGAAAGGCATACACAGTCATTGTGTCATGCTGCATACAGTCGCTAATAACACACAAAGACATACATTGCAGTCCTTCATCAGATGAATAATACACTGCAACTGGGTGAAGTGTAGCCTGTCTATTCTCCCAGTAGAATCCTTGAACAGAATCTTGAACAACAAAGGAGTAATTTTCAGCAAAGTCTAACAACACGATAACATTGTCTTTTGACAGTTGTTCTTTGCTGCTCTTAAGGTAGGTAGACTGTGCAATGGCTGTGTAGTGGTGTGATGTAAGGTCATCTAGCTGGCTACAGAGTATGTGAACAAAATTTGCCACATTTTCCTGCCTTGTAATAATGGTGGTTCGATCTGTATGAGCCCACTGTTTGAAGGATATATCATCATCATCATCCATGTCTAGCTGCTGGTGAATCCTGCCAAGTATGTAGTCACTAAGAGCTCCTTTGCCTGGACATTTCTCACATCGGTGAATCATACAGTCTTGTGAACGTATATCACACACCATTGTTGACATCAGCGACCTGTAATCCAGCATCAGAGCAGGAATTGCTGCCAACAGAAGCTTTACATTTTGATGAATCTGGCATACACATACGCTGTGTGCTCCTCTGTCACCAACAGTAATACACCATGGTGGACGCAATTCACAGAACTTTGAAATTCCAATCTTGTATGCATCTCCAGTGTTCTGTTTGAAGGCGGTATACAGCTCTTGGAGATTTGCTAACAACAATCGTTTCTGCTTTTGCACTCGCTCATTGCCAATTTTGACAGATACAAAATCCTTCTTACCAGGGCAGATGCGAGAATATTCGTCATCACTGAAAAATTCTGAAACTTTATCCTTCACTTCTTGTGACAACACCTTTCCTTTCTTGCGGCTTGGCTCTGACAGAAAGCCAGATTGTTTCTTCAATTCTCGAGAATTTTTAACCATATATGAAGATACATTGAACTCATTAGCAGTTTGTTCGATAGTCCAACTTGAGGGCACGATGGTCAGAATCTGAAGTTTCTTTTCATTAGATGCAATAGCACATGCTTCTTTCATATTTTGGATAATATCTTCAAGATCCGAACATTTGTGACATTCAGTTGCAGCTTGTTTTAAAGCATCTGTGTCAATGCAGAGGGCTTTTGCTAATTTTGTTTTCAGGACATTCTCTGCTGTAGACAGCTTCCGCTTTCCATATCCAGCAGCATCCCTGCTACTAACCTGTCCAATCTTCAGTGGAGAACATCCAAGTGCTGTTAAACTGGCATCCAACTGAGATTCTTCTAGCACAGAAGCAGCACTACTAGATTCATCATCACCAGTACTAGGACTAGCATCCTCTTCACACTTTGCTATGCATCTTGGGCACAGCTTTTGACCAGGCTTGATTTCTTTCTCACATCTGCTGTTCAAGCTCTCTGCGAGTTCAGTACTTATCAGGCGCAGACTCCCTTTTGCTGGGATTTTATGTAGGTTAAATGGATCACAGCAAGATTTTTGTAAAAATTCGTATTTGTCAATGTACAGTTTCTGGTGGTGAAAGCATACAGTTGAATCCTTGGACAGGTTGGTTCTTAAATCCGTCACCCTTGCAATCAGAAGTTGCCTATCATTCTCTGGTAAACTGTCTATCTGTACAAATCCAAACTTTCTGCAGTAGGTACTTTTGTGGCAACTATCTTCACATAATATTCCAACAGTACATGAGTCCAAGTTTGTTGCCATGATCAGTCTGAGTTCACAAAACTCACAAACTACTTTGCTATAACTGTATCAAAAGTCTAAATGTACAAAATATTCCTATAGATAACTGATGACTGAAGTTTAAATGTAACCTAAAATAAATCTAACAGTCAAATATGCCAGATAATTCTTGAAAATTGTAAAATTGTAAAGATCCATGTGCAACTAGTAGCATAAATACAGTGCATACTTTTCCCAAGTTCTTGTTTTACAAGGTAAGAGCAGTGATCACTGCAAGTAAGTAAGTTAAAAATGAGACCATGATTAATAGCCTGTAAAGACCAAGTGAGTTAGATATTTTTGTCCATTATTACCATATATCTATCTATATACATATATATATATCCATGATTGCCATATATCTATCTATATACTCACCAAATATACTGGAACTTGTGTGTACAATATATAGACATGGATATGCATGAGGATACTTCTGTAATTGTTGAATTGAAAAATGTTCCCGAATTTAAAAAAACTCGTTTTTCAACTGGATTTTTCTGATGGAAGGCATCACGGAAGCAAATGAATATTAGTATCTTATGAAAGTACTTTTCAAGTCCTTTCTAATGGTGTGCAGCACATTACTGTGCTACCTATCCCACATGACCATATTTCAATCGGCAGATGACCTACTTTTGACTTTGTGCAGTTTTCAAGATGGTCTCACACATTCAGTTAGTGATCAAAATACCTCAGAATTTGCCAGATCATTCATCATAAGGCCCACAACAAACCCACAAACTTCTGGGACTTTATATTTAATATCAGTGAACCAGTGGTTGCTCAAATATCAATATTTATACTGTCAAAATGCACAAAATGCCATTTTCAAGTGGGGCTGGGTTTATGGGTAATGGGTCAAACTGCAAAGTTTTACCATGGTTAGAATCTACTCATAGGACTAATAATGTGGTGAAAGTTTTATAGCAGTATCTAACATACTTCCTGAGTTATTAGCAATCAAAAACGCCTCAGAATTTAGTCGTTCGCGAGCTGCCGCTACCCCCCCTTGCATATAAAAGTGGTCATATCTCAAATACCACGCAACATTATAAGGAAATATTTTTGCACAACTTCCTAAGATATGTTGGTGCACACACTGGCCAAATTTTATCAAATTCTGAGGTGGTGTGCCGGGGATGTTTCTGAATTTTGGTTGATTTGACGTGGAATGACCCAAGAAACAAGTCTCAACCAGAATGATCTGAAATATTTTACGTTGTTGGCGTTCACCAACAACAGTTAAACAAAGAATAAAAATGGAAGTTTCGACTGTTGAGCTTCACTCGCAGGAATGATGATCATGAATGCACTATCAGTTTTGTATTCAAAGTAAGTTTTGTCCAGTATATCTGAGTATTCCTGTAGGACTGGATAAACTCAAGGATTCTGCTTTTGTTTTGCGTTTTTTGGAATACTTTTGGTTCAATTCAGGTGGGTCTATTATGGTTGTGTCTAGTTTTAAGCATTTTAACTCTGCTCGAACTGTTTTTGTTATTGAGATGATCTCCTTTAATTTTGTTCTTGTTTTCACTTAGATGGCAAAATCAAGTTTTACATAGTCGTTTTCTGTCACCTAAATGCAATCACAAAGTAATACCAAATTAAAACGATAATTTCTTCTTTTTGTTTTCACTCAATCGAAATTTTACATAGTCGTAGCCTACTGTCACGCTGTTACCGTTCCGTAAATGCAATAAGAAAGTAGCCTAATTGTGACAATTTCACACATAGTTAGTTCTGATGTTAGTGATGCTGTTAAGGTTATGGTTGAAATGTTTCACCAGTTAGCCTAAAGTTGTTCGATCTTTATTTGTCATAGTTTACCCAAATTTAAATTCCACCTTCTTTCAGTGTATTGTTATCTTTAATTAACCGTATCAACTCATTAACCAACAATGACTCTTAGAAATATAATTCACGTAGGCATACCGTTGATGGCGAAAGACAGATCCGCAGTAAATTACCGACAACATCTTGATAATGTCGAAATATTAAGTCACCCGAATAGGCATCCAATGAATTGTCTCTTGTATGAATTTATTATAATATTATCTGGGTTTAAGCTTTTGTTTCGCTTCATCTTGATTAATTGATTGACTGATATTGTTTATCGAAACACCGTCATAACGAATCAAGTAATGCTAATAAACGCCTATATAGTTGGTGAACAAAGAGTAAAATTGGAAGTGTTGACCACTCTATCTATAACGCTATGCACAAACGAATTCAGCAGTTCTGTGATTCAAATTAAGAGCGTTAGTACAAGACATCTGTGTATTCCTATAGGACCAAACATAATCAAGAATCACGCTTTTGTTTTACTTTTTTCTGACACGTTTAGTTCCATTTAGCACAGTCCTATAATTCTTACATCTAGTTATAAGCACCTTAACTCAATCTAACTGTTTCTTGTTATTGCACTGCTTGTATACTTCACATGATCTACTGGACCTTTGTTCGTATTTTCACTGAATTCAAGTTTTACATAGTCGTACTCTCACGCTGTTTTACTATTCCGTAAATGCAATCTCAAAGTAATTGCGACCAGAATTTCACACATAGTCAGTGCCACTGGTAACGATGCTGTTAAGGTTGAAATGTTTAGCAAATAAAGTTTGTTTCACCTTTATTTGTCGTAGTTAACAAGTAACAACTCTTTGAAATGTAGCATCCATGAACAGCTGAAGGTGGAAGATAATACCGCAGTAATTATTGCCTACCAGTGAACGGTAGAAATATTTGTCACCCGAATTGGCCCTATATAAATCATCTCCTCTTGTATGAATATATTATCTTTGGGTTTAAGTTTTATTTCGCTTCATTTGATTGATTGATTGATTGGTTGGTTGATTGGTTGATTGATTGATTAATTGATTGATTAATTGATTGATTGATACTGTTTTTGAAGGATCACACAACAAACACAAATCAAATAATGATAATTCCGCATAGCAAAGGTTCTACAATCATATCAATAAATCAATAAGTCATAGAACTTATATAGCGCCTCTTCAATGGCTCTACTCAGAGGCGCTCCAAAGCCAGGCCTGATTATAGAGAAAAGTCTTCAATAGGGCGTAGAAGGAAGACGGGTGAATACGAGGAGATAGGTGAAGGAAAGATGGCAAGTCATTCCAGGCTGTTGGACCAACAACAGAGAATGCTTGGCGCTGCATAGTAGTCACCACGTGAAGAGGAGCGGAGGGCTGAGCGACCTTAAAAGAAGCTGCAACCGATGCTACAGTTAAAACAATGTGAACAATAAACTAGCCTAATCAGACCTATTGTACTGTGATATAGGTACAGCAACCCAGTACCTTATCCCGCAGATCTAACATCGGCCCTAATAATTATAATAGTGCTGAACAATTTTCTTTCATTTTGTATATTAAAAATCGATTGGTGAAGTTCAAAAATGTGACTAAACGCGTTACAAATGTGCTTTAATAATCAGCTGCTATAACAGATGCCATAAACAAATGAATCTTCAAAATCCTTTAATAACGCTCGAACGTTTTCTCAGGATTCCTAACGCAACTGGCTTACTTTGAACTATTCAGCCTGCATGTTGGACCAAATAATTATGGTGAATGTCTTTGCTCTAGATCCTCTGGCTTTCTCCGACCGTTCAATAATCAGTGGCAGATCGCAGCTGGGACCAGGTCAGTGTGACGATGTCCCAGTGTTGCACATTTATAGCTTATTAAAATACGTGTAATGTTATGAAGTTATATTATTGTAAGCTACTAAGCTCTATGTCTGTCTGATCATGTATCTCTGTCTGTTCCTGTATGCCTGTCTGTTCGTCTACACCAGCGCACATACATCCACCCATCACACTGATAGAAAATCACAAATTCACCCTTTCCACTAGAGTGATACCATTGTCTGGGATAAAGTTATCAGCCGCCCTCGTGGTCAGATGAAGCAGTAGGACGGGAGTGAAGTATTCAATTCAATTCAATTCAATTCACTTTATTGATCCCAGTAACATACAAGTGTTGAACAACATAGTCATATAATCGAACAATCGAACATTAAAACAACACATTGAACTAGTAAGCAACGAGAGTTAATCAGGAACAATAGGCTCACCAGAAGGGACGGGTCCCGCTAGATAGGGGCCTACTTAAATTAACAAGTGACTGGGTTAATAAAATATGTAATGTTGGAGATATATTATTAGATTGACTACAAAGACTGAATCCGGGATGTGAATATTTTTTCATTTATTCATTGTGTGTGCACTGAATGAGACTTTTAAAGTGGGGGGAGACCTGATGCTGTTCGAATGAGATGCGGTAAATTATTCCATAAAAAGTATTCCATAAAGTAGCCATTAGACAAGACTTTGGACATAGGCGCAACCACCTTATGGGACCCGTGGGACGCGTCCCCCAACTTTCGAACAGGTTGGGACGGTCCCCCAACTTTTGAATTTTTTTGGGCAAAGAAGGGCTCAAAATGCACTCCATTTCGTACCAAATGCTCAAATTGCATCGGCTTACGACACTCCTCCATACCCCGTAGCCGAAAGTGGCTTCTTTCCTTCGGCAATCGCAGCTTCGCGCCTTTGGCGCTCGCAATCCCCCCACAGACATTCTAGTAGGTCCCCAAATTTATGGACCGTGTAGTTGCGCCCATGACTGTGGAGCTGTCTTCCCGCGAAAATTCGTCCTCAAGCGACTGTTCTAGATGGATCCCAGAAAAACTCATCTTTTCCTTCACATGCGGATTCTGTGTCTTCTCCGACTTCCTTCTTGGCTTTCGACCGGACTTACCCCGGAATTTGTCAACGATTCTACACAGTAGCGACCGTCGACTGATCTCTATTATTATGACATTGTTCAATGTCAATTATGACATTGGCGCTATAGAATTTATCAGCTTAGACTGATATTTACCGATTCTGTCTGGTTGCTCAAACATTTTCAGTTTCTTTTCAGTAGGCTAACTCATCAGCCAGCCTTTAGTAAGACTACAAATTTTTGACGTTGCCATTGGCGATTATGACGTCTTAGGCCATTAAAACTGCAATAGGTTGCCATCTGGGCGGGATGCTACATTTTTTTTTCACGCGCTGGTTCAGGCCCATCATAAATATTCATGAGAAGTTATGACGTTATTTAGCCTAATCGACTGTGATGAATATTAATGTTTGCATATTAAGATCTGCGATGACGAACGGCAAGATGTCAGCGTCTTCGGTCAATGTTTGTCCGTTCTGTTCTGCGAATAATGCACGTATTTCCATGAACGACACTTTAATAGTAGGCAATTTCATTCTTACGTCCCTTTTTGAAAGTCTTTAGACCAAAAGCTCTAGTCTATGTCTTCGTATTGTGGCGTCCGCCGTGTATTGAAACACGTCCGCCACAGTATTAAGACTTATTAAGGTCTAAGACCTTTAGCACTGTTGATACCAACGTCTGCTCGTTTTACTTTCTGTAATTTTGTGGAGGTATTTTTTCGTTTATTTTACCTAGATAATAAAAGTTAAAGAGCAAGCTGGATTATCGATGAAAATATACGTAGGCCTACTAAAACTGAAAATAGAATTTGGCTGTATGCAGCGTAAAGGATAGGGAGCACTGAGACAATAAATTATCTTTGGTGTGCAAACGGTTTACCTTATCGTTATGGGTAGCCCAGAAATTATTTAGTTTTGTCACACGAAAGTATATTTCTTAATGCATGCTGGCGGATGTACTAAACAAATGTTGGATATATTATTCAGTGGATTTTATTTAGCCTGTGATGGAAGTTTTTTGCTCTCTCAGGGTTGGATGCCACCCAACTATTTGTACACAGTGTGTGCAATGGACGGTCTGTCCGCGACACTGCACGTCAACATAACAACAGTGGCATCGGTCCGAGATCTGGCTGTCCCAATTTCACAGCCGATCACAAATGACATTTCGAGTGGAACGCAATCGTTTGGGTACAAATCCGAAGGAAAACCTGTTCAATGTTAGCATTGTTTGTATATGTAGCCTACTCAGTAAAGCCATACGTTGATTGCTGCCCACAGTTCTTTTTCTGCAATAATTTCATTTTGGAAATAACCTCCCTCATCGTTCAGCATTTAGCCTCTTTCAACATTTGTTTCAATCAGTGAATCTTTAAACGCTGATGGGTGTGGTACAATAACTGGCACGTTTGAAAGGAATAGGAAACAGAGTGGTATTATAAGATTAGTGCAGTATTTATATGCTTTCTTAGTGATGTGCTTGTCAACAGTGTTGTTCAGTAATTGAAATACATGTAATTGCCTCTTTCAACATTTGTTTCAATCAGTGAATCTTTAAACGCTGATGGGTGTGGTACAATAACTGGCACGTTTGAAAGGAATAGGAAACAGAGTGGTATTATAAGATTAGTGCAGTATTTATATGCTTTCTTAGTGATGTGCTTGTCAACAGTGTTGTTCAGTAATTGAAATACATGTAATTGAATTACGTAATTGAATTACTTATTCTGTAATTTGTAGGATGTAATTGCAATTATAATTGAATTACATTTGCAAAGTAATTGATACAACACTGCTTGTCAACTGTTCGTGTGTTTTTATTGCTAAACCAGTGTGACTACAGATGCATGCACAAGACGAGGAGCACTGACACAGCACAGACAAAGCTTTCATCCAGAAATACTGGATGCACAGCTGCCATGTCATTTTGCAAGCAAGGTGAATCCATACGTACACCGTCTGCTATGCTGACTGCACTTCATACATTTGGTAAATATTCTGGAGCAGCTGCTGCTCTGAACAGCAAAAGGAGGCACTTTGCAAGTCTCAAACGAATTGGCGTTCAACCGACAGCAGTGGCTCGCCGGAAGATGGTGGTCGGTGGTCGCAAAAGGATGCACCTGGGTCGCCCCCCAAAATCATCCATGGCTTCTGAACATTGCTATGCATCGGTCAAGCAGAGAGGTGGTATGAACCGACAAGTTTGGCCAAAGCGCAGTGCACCACATAGCCTTGCAAATGTGGTGGGTAATGTAGAGCCACTTGGCAAAACACATTCTGCTAAATAACTGTTCATTATTCATATACCGTAGTCTGTTATTCCAGATTGGAATGGAACCCATTTATGCTTGTTCTGGTTCATGTCTATTGAGTGTATTTCACTTATTGATACTTTCCTCAGTTGTCTTTTCAATTAAGGAACAAGTACGTCATTTGTGCTGAGTTCTGATACATTATATATCTAGTTCATAAGAATGAGTAATGGTCACCAATGCATTCTTTATCTCATTCCGTTAATTTCAAGTATTTATATATAGCACTCCTGTCTGCATAGGGCCTATATACACGTAGATATAGTGATTAGGTCTGTAACGCTATAGCGGCTAAACAACCGTATATTGAGTTGTTCAGCAAGTTTCATTAACTGTTAGCTGCTCTAACAATTGAAAGACCAGCACATCTATAACTCTGCATAATTATGATCTTATGTTCTTTGAGCAAGAGTTAGCTATGCCCTCTCCAAGATGTCACACCAATTACAATACATCGGATTATGTTTCACTTGTTTTTACAAGAGATGAAAGACATCAGTTTAAGTTAAATGCATTGTAGTTAATTATAATTAAAGTGTACACTGTTCATTCTTGGTGATTGTTGAATTTTAATTAAACACACAAGTTGATGCAGCTAATTTGTTCATCGTTTCTTCACTGTTATTCACACAAACAACAAAGCCAAGTACATGGTATAGCATGATTAGAATTGCCAAAAAGATAAGGACTCAGTTCTTTGAGCCTTGAGGGCCCTAAGAAGTCGCTATAGACAAGAAATTGAAAAGTTCACCAGCATTACTTTTTCTGTCCCTTGGCTTATTTTCTTTTGTTGTGTGATTACCTCAAATAGCTATCGATTTGGCGACATGTTTCCCCATGCGGAAGCGATCCGGGAAATGCAGAAGGAGCTTGATCGGATCATTCAGGCAAGCATCGTCAACATCACCCGCCTGCTACGCTCGACCGAGCTGAAAACCTCGTCGGACGTCGTGGATGAAGAAGAAGACTTTCCGGAGGACAAGCGAGCCCGGCTACAGCGTCAAGATATCTCGAGGGTTTCGGAAGACCAAGACGATCGCAAGATCGAGAGTCGAGTGCAGTATCTTCGTAAAACTCCTGCGGTGGATGAGATCGAGGGCGATAAAATCGACAGGCAAGCGCGGAATTTTTGCCGTGCGTTAGAAGCGACGGGCGATGACGAAGATTTGTCGATTGACGATGCAAACAAAAAACGGTCGCTTAGCAAGGAATTTCAGAAGGCCAAACTGACTGCTAAGAATAGGCAACAGTTCAGCTTTGGACCAATTAAGCTCAGTCCGGGCCAGCGTCTCTCGGATCAGCTCGTGAAGCAAGGACTGCTGACGAAAGACATGCTGAAAAAGTTGGAGCAGGAGCTAGGGGGAAAAGTTGTCAGCGATGATGATGATGGCAGTGACGGTGACGATGGTAGAAAGGGTAAGGGAAAGAACGACCCGAAATAAAAATAACAGAATTATGTGAAATAAAAACAAAAAGTGTCTGGAAGTGTTCACTACCATAAATGAAACTTTTGTTTTGAGGGATTGGGAAAGAGTAACAGTAAATAGCAGACAATTTCTTTTACCTGGTGCGCTGAGAGATGTGAAACCCTAAACACAAAATAGATCGATAAAATAGGCAAAATTAAAATCAGCATCTTCACAAGTATAACCTAGACCAGAATTTGTGAAGTTTTAGCTCATCTGCTGTGATAAAACTGGTGGGCAATGCCTGCTATATATTATGTGTTATATGGATGTTTTGGTATATAGGCAACTTTTTGTCTGGTAGGCCTATAATACATGGGCAAACTACATGTTGTTCATGTACATGTATGTGGCTGTGGCAGCCTATTAATACATACATTCGACATTGTTGCCTCATTACCATTTAGTAAGTCAAACCTGTGACTGACCACATTAGTGTACATTTATGTTGTCAGACATTAAGCCACGTACATACCTGCCATGGACGCATTTAGGGGTTTACTGGTTCAACCCCTCCCCAAATAAATGCATTATTGTTATTAAACTATAACTCTAGAAAAATACATCCATGTCACATTGTGGAAACCCCCAAAATACTACCCCCAAATTCTTTCCTGGCTACGCTCCTGGTGCCTGCTATTAAGGACATTAAGGGACATTTTTTATTGTCTGCTAGTTTATTCAGATATCACCTGCCAGTTAATTGCCTTTCTGCAGCTGAATGGGCCATCATTGGAAAAGGCGTCCAGACGGACGGACGGAAGAGGTCTTGCAATATTCATATTCAACATAGACGACTATAAATATCAATTCCTGCAAGTGCACGGAAGTCCAGTGGACGTAGCCCATTGTGTGATTTATGGTTGTAAGTAGCAGGGGTGTAGACGAGCCGGAGCGGTCCGGAGCGGCGTTCCGGTACTTATTATTTAACGTCTCTTGGGTGGGAAAGTTCCCCTAGGATCGAGTTTACCCACGCAGAAAAATGAAAGACATAATTTTGTACAGAAAGTGTGAAATTTAGGGATAATTCTGCCCCACGAGGGAAAATTTTGTTGGAAAACTGTTGTTACTACCCCCCCTCGAAAATTTTTGGAAACTTTGGTTACTACTGGCCCTTGAAAAAGTGTTCTTACTACCCCCCTCGAAAATTTAAAAAGTCAGTCCTGTTAGAAATTTTGTGGGGAAAATACTGTTTAGTTACTACCCCCCGGTCATCAACTTTCAAATGTAATGTAATTGAACGTTTATATAACACCCTTTCAAGGTACCTACACAGAGGCGCTCACTGTGCTAGCCCATATGAGGTTAAATGTCATTACGAACGAATATATCACATCAGTTAGCAAACAATGCATAGTAAGCTGCCAGTGGCGGGCCCACGCACACACGTTGAACCAACCAGCGGATTCCACACTGACAGCTGAAGATTGCATGGATGTTTAGAAATGTATGGGAGGAAACATGGACTCTGATTTCCAAATTAGTTGGGCCCACGTTGGGCAGTAGCAGGGGACAAGCGTCATGATTCCATCCAGTTATATGGACGCCGTGAAGATTGCTGAGGCCAATTTTGGGGCAGAGTTCCCCTTTACAGTCGCACCCTGCTCGATAGAAGAGTGCCTGGGACATTAATGCGGTTTAACTGGGAGATTGTCGGAACCAATTGGGGGAGGGGGAGAGGAGGGGAGTGAGCTTTGTCTTCCCTCTGTTTCAAAGCATTGGGCAGAGGCAGAACGGAACGGAGGCGTTGCAAATGCCGCAATTACAACTCGGCCTTCTGTAGAAATTGGTGGAGGAAAAGCATGTGGCTACATATGTGATATATAATTATGTGTATGTATGTTTCATACTTACTTATGAAGCATGCATTTATTTTGTAAGTATAGGCCTAATAGCAATTTATGTACATGTTTACGTGTGCATATTAGCATATGGATATGCCTACTTACTATTATGTGATATATGGATATATAATATATAAACACGTGTATATGTATATATTAGATATGCGCGTGTGAGGGATTCAAACCTTGGCTCATTTTCCAAGGGATCTATTCTACATCAGGCCATCCATTCGTCAAATTGTCACCGTCTGGTTTTATGCCGCATGTACATATGTCCGTCTGTTTGTCCGTTCGCTGTCTGTCTCCGTCTGTCCGTCCGTCCGTCTGCCTGTCCAGGTGGAAGGGAAGAGGTGGGAGTGGAGGGATGGCACTGAACGCATTCAATTTGAAACCCATCATGATGGGCGACGGAGATCTTCTCGGTTTTAGCGGAAGAAATTGATCCCCTATCTGTGAGTTTGATGTCTTAGAAATTGAAGGCAGCGCTTCTTCTAGTCACGGTTAAGAGATCCGTGCCTTTCTTTCTTTCTGCTTCTTTCTCAGTGGCGGCGCCAGACATTTTTTGTAACAGAGGCATGACCAGGGCTATAATACAAGTAACCAGTGCAGGGGCAATTTATACCACAAATAAATTCTCTGCAGGGCAAAATTCTGGCAGGGCAAAGGCTTTTTAACAGGGCATTTGCAGTGGCGGCGCCAGGATTTCAGGTTTGGGGCTAAAGCTAAAAAAAATTTCCGGATGACCTTTTTTTGCTTTTACAGCTAATTTAAAACCTCCTCGCTGTGATTTTAGGGGGCTGAGCCGCATTTAGGGGGGGCTAAGCCCCTCTAGCCCCCCCTGGCGCGGCCACTGGGCATTTGCCCTTGCTTGCCCTGGTGTAGTGCCGCCACTGTTCTTTCTCTGTCTGTCTGTCTATCTATCTGTCTCTTTCGACAGACAGACAGACACACAGACAGACAGACAGATAGACAGAAACAATTATATAAACACTCGTGTTTTCGTATCGGTGGAGGACGACCGACGCGGGCCATTGGAGTGACATCGACCGTCACTGGAGGCGCTTCGATGTATACCGACCGACATACGACGAACGCCTTTTTCTGCGTACTCCTTGTGCCTCGACGAAAAAGCCGGACGTGCGTCATGTTCTACCAGTGTGGGATTGCTCGTCGGCAGCGTCATCGTGTGTGCGAACGCTGTCACTGTGGCTGCTGTAGGCCCTGCTCTATCGACGCAACGTGGCTCAGAGACTATGAACATCCATGCCCTCTTCAGCTTTCAACAGGAATCCGTTGGATGCATGGTTCCACGTGTGTGCGTTGGCCCGCCACTGGTGACTCTTCTAGCTGACTGTGCATTGTTTTGCTGATGTAATTTTCCCCCGTAATGACACTTAACATCATAATAGGCTAGCGCCGAGCGCCTCTGAGAAGGTCTCTTGAAGAGGCTCTATAGGCCTAAATGATCGGAATGCGTGAATGAATACAGGATGTCAATCATGTCATCTCTATCCAAAATGCGAGCTGTAGCCTACGAGGTTTCTCATTTATAATACGAACCAGTATTTTTTCCATTGACATTTTCTGACAGTCTAATTCGGAGGTATAACACATTCGTGCCTCTTGCCCAATCATATTTCATGAGACCGCCGTGTTAGGCCCCACGACGAGGAATATAATGGAGGACTGGTTCGGTGAGAACTGTTCAATATAATTTCTGTCAAGCACAACGGCCTTTGTTGACCGGCTAGAGTTCATCATGCGCCGCCTTATCCGATTCCATTTACCTCTCTGAGGATACTTCCTCCTTTGAGCAGATTTATTATAATATTAAATATGTTCTAAATCATCATCATCATCATATTCGTTTATTTAACACAAAACGCAATCGTCACAATGTTTTGCTCTGCAAATGTAATTAATCGTCAATTTTCCATTCACGATAATTATAATAAACGGAATGGTTGGCGTTGTGTATAGGGGACTTCCTGACCGCCAGAGGGTTGCGCTCAAACTAATCACACGATATTAAATGAGGAGTTGCCAATCCTGTGTGTTATAGGTTCTTGGCTCTCCGTCTATTTATTACCAACTGGATGCGTAATGTAATATAGATCTCCGACATTTCTCAGCGGAACACAAAAGCCACGTCAGAGAGAGACCTGCTTAGTAGCGGCGCTATATCAAATTAAGTTCGCAAAGCCGGGTTCTTTGTTCCTTTTCGGTTTTCTGATCGGAATAAGATGGAGGTCAAGCCGAGAAGACGTGAGGAGAATATAATTAGAACAGCGCTGAGGGGAGGGGACTCATGGGAGGGGGACAGGCATGCGTAATATGACCAAAAGGCGAGCGCGTACATTATAATGAAGATGCTGAAGCAGGGAAAGAAAAACCGTCGGATGAATTAACTCCCGGGAGACGGGAGAGAGGCGCGCCAGGAAATCAGGCGGATGGAAAATAATGCAGGGCCGGAATAGGCGGAAGTTACAAAGGGAGGAAGAAGCCGGGGGAGGAGGAGGATAGGGAGGAAGAGAAGTGGGGTAGGAAGAGAAGTACTGCAGGAAGAGGAGGCGGGGTATGGGGAGGAGCAAGGGGTGGAGACTGGAGAGGAAGGAAGAGAAGCTGGACAGGAGGAAGAGGAGAAAGCGCCTCTGAGTAGTTACCTCAATTGAAGGGGCGCTATATAAATACATGCGATGAACGAAAGTGCAGAAAGAGTAGAAAAAGGAATAGGAGAAATGAGAGAAAGAGGAGGAGGAGATGTAGGTTAAGAGAAGGAATAAGACAAATAGAGAGATACAGAGAACGAGACAGATAGACAGACAGACAGAGACAGACAGACAGACAGACAGACAGACAGATAGATAGATAGATCGATAGATAGTCAGACAGACAGGCAGAGACAGACAGACAGAACAAGAGATAGACAGAGATACAGACAGAGACAGACAGACAGACAGACAGAGAGAAGGGCGAGAAGAAAAGTAGTGGAGTCGAAAGATGAAAAGGGAAAGAGGAGACAGAGACGGACAAAAACAGGAGCGTGGAGGAGGATGAAACCTGATAGGGCGGAAGAGAAGTGAGGAAGTGGCAAAGGAGGAAAAACGGGATGCAGAGCAGTTGATGGAGGGACGGAAAGAGTGGCGGAGGAGGAAGAACGCCGGAGAAGAAAAAGAAGGTAGGCCTATACGGTGAACGGAATCTGGAGTGAATGAAATCTGAGGCGATGAAGAAAATTTATTCGCGAACAGATCCCAAGTCTGCCCGCGCAAGGCTAATCAAGTCCAAATAAGCGAGTCCTAAAATAAACGTCTAATTATGCAACATTGATAATCAGCTTCTTTTCATATTGGGTTGTTGAAGACATAATCAGCACCTGACAATTTATATGGTTGATGTTAAGAGCCAAACGTTTCAACGTATCCTATCCTGGTTACTCCCGTGCGTCATCTCGCGACCAACAAAGAATAATTGTTGGTCACTTAATTCCACATTCCATTGCTTCCTCCTTCTCTACGCTCTACCATCCTCTCTGGTGGTATCTCTACCTATTTAACTTTAAAACCTTCCTTTTCTCTCGGAGTAGCCTACCTCGCACTGGGAGCGCTTCTGAAAGGCTTATGCTATGAGAAGCGCTTTTCAAATGATCAATACAATGCAATACATGCAGTCTTGACCCCCACCCCCATTTCGACCTGGCACCCAAACCAGTGGCAGCGCTACAGCAGGCAAGCCAGGGAAATGCCCTGATAATAACAGCCTTTGCCCTGGTCGTTGCCATGCCACTAGACTGCCAGCATTTTGCCCTGCTTGCCATAAATCACCTCCTGCACTGGTTAGGCTACTTGATGACTGCCCTGGTCAGAAAAATGTCTGGCGCCGCCTCTGACTGAAACTAACCATACAACCTAAATACTTGATTGGATGTAACCCTGGTGAATAAGCTGATCTCCATAAAACGGCTTTTTATGTGCGCTGAGAAATTACGCAGACTTGCAATTACATACATACATACATACATACATACATACATACATACATACATACATACATACATACATACATACATACATACATACATACATACATACATACATACATGGACAACGCCCACTTACATCAGTACGCCAGTGACCTAATTTGTACACTTCGCGACGCTGCCTGCCGGCTTCGTCGCTCCACACGGAAAGTTCTTTTCCACTATGGATTATGGCGTCCGGCTTTCTCTCGTCAGCAGAAGTTTCTGACGCATACCCGACATCGGGACTGCTCTCTACCCACACAACCTCCAGTGCCACAGCTATCTCCGACAACTGGGACCTCGGTTCCTGCTCCGAGCTGTACCCGACTGGCAACGTGGAACATACGCTCGCTGCGCAGCAAGTATCTAGCAGTCGCCGAAACCATCATCACAAACAACCTTGACCTTCTCGTTGTCACCGAATCCTGGCACCGCCAGTCGACTGATGTTGCCCTCTGCCGCTCGGTGCCCCAGGGTTACTCCTGCATTGACCGCCCAAGGCCTGGAGCTCTGGATGCGGACGTCCGTGGAGGTGGACTGGTGATTTATCACCGCGCCTCCCTTCCGGCTCGGAAGATTACTCTCGTGCACCTCTCTTCCGACCACCTTCGAGGCGCTTGCGGCCTCGATATCATCCCCTCGTGGTCCTTTAACTGTCCTAGCGGTATATCGACCTGGTTCGACGCCGCTCTCGCAAGTTTTCTTCGACGAATTCTCGGTATTTCTTGAACAATTTGCACTCTACAACTCTCAGGTCATTATCGCCGGGGATTTAAATCTACACCTCGAAGATCCTGCCATATCGGCGACAGCTGACTTCCGAGCAATTGCTGAACAATTCGGACTAACCCAACACGTCGCTGGACCGACACATGAGAACGGTGGCTGGCTCGATGTCATCATTACACGGGATGACTGTGCGCTAACGGATCTCTGCATCTACCCGCCAACCATTTCCGACCACAGTCTGATCACGGCCAATATTCCGTTTCTTCACGATGCTCCGACTGTTCTCACTAAGCAGGTCCGAGGCTGGAAGAAGTTGGACCGTGACGCTTTCAGTTTAGCGCTGATGGAAGCTCCAGCTGTCGCTGATCCATCCATCTTGGCAGACCTAACAGTCGCTGATGCCTTCGGAACCTACGAAGCAACTATGGCTGACCTCATTGACCGATTCCTTCCGATGCACGAAGTCAAAATTCGCCGAAGTTCCTACTCACCGTGGTTCGACAACGAGTGCCACTCCTTGAGGCGTGAGGCTCGCCGACATGAAAGGCGCTACAGAAGAACCAAGCTTCCATCAGACCGTTCTGCTTGGGTACAGTCTGTTCGCAGCATGCACCGGAAGTATCGCGAAAAGGAACGGACATATTGGGAGGCCAAGATCGCTTCTCACGCCGGAGAACCCAAGCGACTGTGGGCCACCTTCAACGCGCTCCTTGGCCGCTGTCGCCCCGACCGCCCTCTGGACGCTTCATCCTTCACGGCGGATGACTTCCTAGCATCGTTCAATGCAAAGATCCGAGACATCCGACAAGCAACTTCCAGCTCTCCACCCCTCAACACTCTCCGACCGATTGCCACATGTCTACATTGAATGCGGTGAACAGTGAAGAACTACGCCGCATTATCCTCTCTTCACCACCCAAGTCTTGTGAATTGGATCCTCTCCCCACCTTCCTACTCCAGGAATTCGTGGACATTCTTCTTCCGCTTCTCACAAGCCTCTGCAATCGATCTCTTCAGGAAGGCATCCTGCCTTCAACCCAGAAGAGGTCCATCCTGATCCCTGTCCTGAAGAGTGACGGACTGGATCAAGCTGACCCAGTGAATTACAGACCGATTGCGAACGTCACTTTCCTCTCGAAAACCATCGAAAAAGTCGTCGCAGCGCAGCTCGTCGCCTACTTAGAAGAGAACAAACTCCTTCCGCCATGTCAATCTGGCTTCAGAAAGCATCATTCAACTGAGACGCTCCTGCTTCGACTACTCTCAGACGTCTACGGGGCGATTGACCGGGCCCAGGTCACCTTGCTGGCCCTATTCGACGTCAGCGCCGCATTTGACACCGTAGACCATGGGATCTTATTAGAGCGATTGTGTGTTTCATTTGGTCTGACTGGGAACATTCTTGAATGGATAGCCTCTTTCCTGCATGACCGTTCCATTTGTGTGGTCCATGGTTCCACTAGGTCCCCATGGGTCCCTGCTCAATATGGCCTGCCTCAGGGCTCTGTCCTGGGGCCCATTCTCTATATACTTTACACTTCTGGTCTTGCCTCACTCCTTACGACACATGCGGTCTTGGGTCAGCTATATGCTGACGACGTACAGGCGTACAAGCACTGCCTGTCATCAAATGCCATCTCAGCGGTCCGGGATATGTGTGGGACCTTAGCGGCCCTAGATGCATGGATGTCGTCTAATCGACTGCGCCTAAACCCAGCTAAGACTAAATTTATCTGGCTAGGCAACCGGAAGCAACTTGCTAAACTTGACCTCGCTGCACTTGCAACTGAATTCCCCAGTTATACGTTCTCAACTACGGTCCGCGACCTTGGTGTCCTGTTGGACCAGGAGCTAACTCTTGCTCCACACATTCACCGCCTTGCCCGGAACTGCTACTATCAGCTGCGCCAGCTTCGCACCGTTGCCCGTTCGCTTACCCCTAGTGCCGCCACCACCCTGGTGCATTCTTTCGTTACATCCCGTCTTGACTACTGCTCGTCGCTCTACTTTGGCCTTCCTCTAAATCGACTTGTGTGCCTGGACCGAGTCTTGCGCTCTGCAGCGCGTCTTATTGGGCAAATCCCCAAATTTGGTCATGTCTCCAGCTATATGCTGGAGACCTTACATTGGCTCCCTACCCGGCAGCGCATCGAGTACAGGATTGCTGCCTTGGTACGACGATGTCAGCTGGGTCTAGCACCAGTCTACCTGCGGGAGCTTTGCTGCCCCTCGGGTATTCAAGGTCGCCGCCCCCCGCTCTGCAGAGAAGGGGGTGCTCTTAGTCCCATTTGCACGAACTGCAACTATGCAGAATCGAGCCTTTTCCGTGGTGGGCCCAGTGGTCTGGAACGGGCTCCCCAGGAGATACGCCTGCTCCCTGGGACTTTTACTGAAGCTTTTTTACTAAGCTCAAAACTGTACTTTTTGGCCGTGCTGGAGTCGGGAGCGCCTCTGAGTAGCCCTCTTGAAGGGGCGCTACATACATATACATACATACATACATACATACATACATACATACATACATACATACATAAATACATACATACATACATACATAAATACATACATACATACATATATACATACATACATACATACATAAATACATACATACATACATACATACATACATACATACATACATACGCATTATACATAACACACACTTACATACAATACATGTACAAGACACATGAATACCTACGTCATGCACACATACACGCATATAGACGACTAACAGCGTTTACTTTTTAAGCAGAAATTATTAGCCAACCTGCAGTGTAACTGGAGATGGCATGGGCATGGCCGCTGACATCATGGCATCATTGAACGAACAGCTGCGTTGACCGCCTGCAGCGGGCTACGACGTCCATTGCTACATGTATACAGCCATCGAAGCAGGTGCGCTCTTTAGCCGCTGCTCAGATCGAGTTTCATTTATCTACAGGGCGAGGTTAACAGCTAAAGCGAAAGTGTTTGCAGGTTTAGGGAAGGGTTGGTTAATGCG
>JACEVL010000802.1:475000-655027 GCA_020284085.1 Aporrectodea caliginosa | reverse complement strand
AAAGAGTTATTGAAAAGAGTTATTGAAAAGAGTTATTGAAAAGAGTTATTGAAAAGAGTTATTGAAAAGAGTTATTGAAAAGAGTTATTGAAAAGAGTTATTGAAAGAGAGTTATTGAAAGAGTTATTGAAAAGAGTTACTGAAAAGAGTTATTGAAAGAGTTATTGAAAGAAGTTATTGAAAAGAGTTATTGAAAAGAGTTATTGAAAAGAGTTATTGAAAAGAGTTATTGAAAAGAGTTATTGAAAAGAGTTATTGAAAAGAGTTATTGAAAGAGTTATTGAAAGTTATTGAGATTATTGGTTAAAAGAGTTATTGAAAAGAGTTATTGAAAAGAGTTATTGAAAAGAGTTATTGAAAAGAGTTATTGAAAAGAGTTATTGAAAAGAGTTATTGAAAAGAGTTATTGAAAAGAGTTATTGAAAAGAGTTATTGAAAAGAGTTATTGAAAAGAGTTATTGAAAAGAGTTATTGAAAAGAGTTATTGAAAAGAGTTATTGAAAAGAGTTATTGAAAAGAGTTATTGAAAAGAGTTATTGAAAGAGTTATTGAAAAGAGTTATTGAAAAGAGTTATTGAAAAGAGTTATTGAAAAGAGTTATTGAAAAGAGTTATTGAAAAGAGTTATTGAAAAGAGTTATTGAAAAGAGTTATTGAAAAGAGTTATTGAAAAGAGTTATTGAAAAGAGTTATTGAAAAGAGTTATTGAAAAGAGTTATTGAAAAGAGTTATTGAAAAGAGTTATTGAAAAGAGTTATTGAAAAGAGTTATTGAAAGAGTTATTGAAAAGAGTTATTGAAAAGAGTTATTGAAAAGAGTTATTGAAAAGAGTTATTGAAAGAGTTATTGAAAAGTTATTGAAAAGAGTTATTGAAAAGAGTTATTGAAAAGAGTTATTGAAAAGAGTTATTGAAAAGAGTTATTGAAAAGAGTTATTGAAAAGAGTTATTGAAAAGAGTTATTGAAAAGAGTTATTGAAAAGAGTTATTGAAAAGAGTTATTGAAAAGAGTTATTGAAAAGAGTTATTGAAAAGAGTTATTGAAAAGAGTTATTGAAAAGAGTTATTGAAAAGAGTTATTGAAAAGAGTTATTGAAAGAGTTATTGAAAGAGTTATTGAAAGAGTTATTGAAAAGAGTTATTGAAAAGAGTTATTGAAAAGAGTTATTGAAAAGAGTTATTGAAAAGAGTTATTGAAAAGAGTTATTGAAAAGAGTTATTGAAAAGAGTTATTGAAAAGAGTTATTGAAAGAGTTATTGAAAAGAGTTATTGAAAAGAGTTATTGAAAAGAGTTATTGAAAAGAGTTATTGAAAAGAGTTATTGAAAAGAGTTATTGAAAAGAGTTATTGAAAAGAGTTATTGAAAAGAGTTATTGAAAAGAGTTATTGAAAAGAGTTATTGAAAAGAGTTATTGAAAAGAGTTATTGAAAAGAGTTATTGAAAAGAGTTATTGAAAAGAGTTATTGAAAAGAGTTATTGAAAAGAGTTATTGAAAAGAGTTATTGAAAAGAGTTATTGAAAAGTTATTGAAAGAGTTATTGAAAAGAGTTATTGAAAAGAGTTATTGAAAAGAGTTATTGAAAAGAGTTATTGAAAAGAGTTATTGAAAAGAGTTATTGAAAAGAGTTATTGAAAAGAGTTATTGAAAGAGTTATTGAAAAGAGTTATTGAAAAGAGTTATTGAAAAGAGTTATTGAAAAGAGTTATTGAAAAGAGTTATTGAAAAGAGTTATTGAAAAGAGTTATTGAAAAGAGTTATTGAAAAGAGTTATTGAAAAGAGTTATTGAAAAGAGTTATTGAAAAGAGTTATTGAAAAGAGTTATTGAAAAGAGTTATTGAAAAGAGTTATTGAAAGAGTTATTGAAAGAGTTATTGAAAAGAGTTATTGAAAAGAGTTATTGAAAAGAGTTATTGAAAAGAGTTATTGAAAAGAGTTATTGAAAAGAGTTATTGAAAAGAGTTATTGAAAAGAGTTATTGAAAGAGTTATTGAAAAGAGTTATTGAAAAGAGTTATTGAAAAGAGTAACTGTTATTGAAAAAAGAGTTATTGAAAAGAGTTATTGAAAAGAGTTATTGAAAAGAGTTATTGAAAAGAGTTATTGAAAAGAGTTATTGAAAAGAGTTATTGAAAAGAGTTATTGAAAAGAGTTATTGAAAAGAGTTATTGAAAGAGTTATTGAAAAGAGTTATTGAAAAGAGTTATTGAAAAGAGTTATTGAAAAGAGTTATTGAAAAGAGTTATTGAAAAGAGTTATTGAAAAGAGTTATTGAAAAGAGTTATTGAAAAGAGTTATTGAAAAGAGTTATTGAAAAGAGTTATTGAAAAGAGTTATTGAAAAGAGTTATTGAAAAGAGTTATTGAAAAGAGTTATTGAAAAGAGTTATTGAAAAGAGTTATTGAAAAGAGTTATTGAAAAGAGTTATTGAAAAGAGTTATTGAAAAGAGTTATTGAAAAGAGTTATTGAAAAGAGTTATTGAAAAGAGTTATTGAAAAGAGTTATTGAAAAGAGTTATTGAAAAGAGTTATTGAAAAGAGTTATTGAAAAGAGTTATTGAAAAGAGTTATTGAAAAGAGTTATTGAAAAGAGTTATTGAAAAGAGTTATTGAAAAGAGTTATTGAAAAGAGTTATTGAAAGAGTTATTGAAAAGAGTTATTGAAAAGAGTTATTGAAAAGAGTTATTGAAAAGAGTTATTGAAAAGAGTTATTGAAAAGAGTTATTGAAAGAGTTATTGAAAAGAGTAACTGTTATTGAAAAGAGTTATTGAAAAGAGTTATTGAAAAGAGTTATTGAAAGAGTTATTGAAAAGAGTTATTGAAAAGAGTTATTGAAAGAGTTACTGAAAAGAGTTATTGAAAAGAGTGATTGAAAAGAGTTCTTGAAAAGAGTTATTGAAAAGAGTTATTGAAAAGAGTTATTGAAAGAGTTATTGAAAAGAGTTATTGAAAAGAGTTATTGAAAAGAGTTATTGAAAAGAGTTATTGAAAAGAGTTATTGAAAAGAGTTATTGAAAAGAGTTATTGAAAAGAGTTTTTGAAAAGAGTTATTCAAAAGAGTCATTGTAAGAGTTATTGAAAAGAGTTATTGAAAAGAGTTGATAGAGGATGAGTGAAACAGGTTTGGTTTAAGATTAGTAGCTTCATGCGACTTCATTCGTTCTTCTAGCGCCAGCAATTACTTCGGACGAAAGGCGCACCATCATTCAGCGGGAAACGGTCACGTGAACTGCGTGGTATTTCTCGTCGCATTCTGGGTCAACATTTGGTCACTTGACAACAACTTCAATACGCCGTTAGACGTCGCTGCAATTCACAATCTTCGAATGACCGTGGTCAGCTGTCTGGACAAGGCGGCGGCTGACCAGATGTCCAGCAACGTCCGAACCGTCAAGAAGCATCGGGAGTCGGCCATCCGTGACGCAGAGAGACGAGCCAAGCGCTTCCAGAAGTCACCTCAGGAGATGGAGGTCACAGGAGCCGACGGCATCAAGCTCAGTTCGAGTCGTTGCCTCCCGTCCTATCCTGATTTTTACACTAAAACCATTGCTAGAGCAAGTCCAAATATTCAACATATTGAAGTTTCGAGTGGTTTTAAGATATATTATATCTTAAAACCACTCGAGAACCATGATTCTACATCCATTCCAAATAAAATACAAAAATCAACTCAAGCTCAACCTCTCTACGTTCGAACTCTGTCCTACTACTATTATTATTATTATTATTATTACTGTTATTTACTAGCCTAATTAGGGCTACTATTATTAATATTATTCTCGTTTATTAAGCGCCACAGCACAATGGCCAATGAACGGCAGTGTTCCTTTGTCTATTATCATTTTGTGGCCGTGCTAAGGTCCGTTAACGTCGACGTTCCGTACGAGTGGTTAGAAAGTAATGGGCACCCATCGAATAACAGATTTGCTGAATTTGTATTGTCTGAAGGAATCATTTTGAAGGTCTTTAAGACGAACACTATAATTTGATTTATTGTTTAGCGACGTCTTGTGGCCATGAAGGCCAATTACGTCGACATTTAACTTATAATTGAACTAAATTTATTTATATCCTTAGCTTAGTTCCTGTTTAAAGACGCTCCGTTAAACTGTGGACACACACACCGTCGTCAGTTTACCCTCAAGTATAATTTGCCACAAACTGTCGGATAAAAGTTAATCGTAACAGTTAGATCCAAGCTTTTCCAAACATTGGAAAGGTCCAGGTTAACGACATCTGGCGGCCATAGAATGGCGACGAACAATGGAAAACTGCTTACCATAGGGTTTTATGTGGGACGTTGTAACCGATTGGTTAGAGCGCTCGCCTTGTAACATGGAGTGTATGGGTTCGAGCCTCCTCCCATTTAAAGGGTTACTGTTTCGGGACCCTGAGCAAGTCTTTGCTCACAACGATCAGCGTCGTAGACTGAAGATTGGTCATTACACAGTGTCGCTTAATAAATGCACAAATATATTAGGATTAATCTACGCGCGCCTATCCCAAGATGTCGCTAAGGAATCGGTAATACAGTGATCATCTTAGACACCTTTAACAAGCATTCGTTAGAAGCTATAAATAGAGCAATCGAGAGATCCTGAGTGGCCGAGTGGGTTGGTGCCTGCTCGTCACGCCGGCGCCCCGGGTTCGCTTCCCGGTCGGGTCGGTTTATCAGAGATTAATTTCTCGGATCTTTACTGCGGGTGGCTCGGTCGCAATTTAAACGTGGAGTACGAGGTTGCTTTCTGCCTCCGACACTAATCATCTTCGATATGAAAAAGTGTCGTTAAGCCGAAACAAATAATTGTGTATTGGAGAAAGTAGCCAAGATGGTCAAAAACATATAGAGTCAGTGTATATTGTACGAGGATGCACCCAAACCAAGCCGTAATCAGGCCAGTATCCAGAAGATCAGCCCATTACGAGGAAGAGGCGGTCCATGTTGGATAAGAAGATCAGTGTTAAGTTGAGAATGAATTGACATAGGCGACTCAGCAGAACGGACAGATACAGGAAGAGCGCAATCGAAAAGGACAGTTCCAGCAATGATAATCCGATGACCTCGCTAAATGGTGGAAGGGAAGAATACTGGAAGCAATGTCCTGGAGTCATGGGCGTATTTAGGGGTGGTTTTACGGGTTCAAACCCCCCGAAATAAGTGAAAAAATATTTTGGCATGCTTTTACATGCAAAATCTTAAAAAAACGGGACTTTTGCGACCATTTCTAATGTAAAACCCCCGAAATCTTAAACCCCCGAAATTTTTTTCTGGCTACGCCCCTGCCTGGAGTGTTACCTTCGCATGTAAATATGCTTGCATGCATGTATTTATCCTCTCCTCCAGCTACACGGATCCTTTTTATCCATCTAGTTTAACTTGCGGAAATCTTGATGTTTGAGCCACAGGCTAAAAAGTCAAATCTTGCGACGACTAATTCGATCACTTACAATCATTCAATCGTCGTGAAACTTGGCAGATAGACTCGACCTCGCAGACACTTCATTCTATAAAAATTTCAGCTCCCCCAAAAAAGGCTAGCTTATAGAATCGGGGACTCAACTTTTCGAATCGGGGAATCCCTTTTCCGATACGCAGCGTTGCCATTGGCCAGCGTTGCCATTGGCCGCAACAGAAACGGGTGCGCTGCCTCATTAAACGGACGCTATGTTGTAAAATGAACGCGGACTATATATTTGTAGAGGTAACTGCTTCATAAGACGCATTATAGGATACTAGATGGATATAGTAAAAACTTTGTTTTTACGGGCTGTCCCCCAAAAAAAGGCTAGCTGATAGAATCGGGGACTCAACTTTTCGAATCGGGAATCCCCTTTTCCGATACGCAGCGTTGCCATTGGCCAGCGTTGCCATTGGTCGCAACAGAAACGGGCGCGCTGCATCATTAAACGGACGCTATGTTGTAAAATGAACGCGGACTATATATTTGTAGAGGTAACTGCTTCATAAGACGCATTATAGGATACTAGATGGATATAGTAAAAAACTTTGTTTTTACGGGCTGTATTTTATTTTCCACTTGTTTCTTTCACCAGTATCTTCTTTCTTAAATCTGAGAGACTTCAGATCTTGCTGTATCATGTCTCCCCATCTCTTCTTCTGCCGTCCCCGACTGTGGTGTCCGGTGACCTCTGCACTCATAATGCGTACAATCCCAACCTAGCCTCTCGTGCTTTGTCAGTTATGTGAGCATGCATATGTGATTGTATCTATGTAATGTAATGTAATGTAACAAGACATTTATATAGCGCCACTTAAGAGTCTCACAAAAGCGCACAAAACGTGGCCATCAAACAGCTCAAAAGGTGTGTCTTAAAAAATGTACGGATATATTATTATCATCCATCGCCCACCAAACCCAAGATGTCGCTAAGCAATAGTTAATACAATGTTCGACTTGGACACCTTTAACACACATTCTTTCGATTTTATAAATGAAGTCAATGCGTTCAATCGCCAGGTTACAAAAGTGCGCAAATCCATACGGTAAGGTCTACTCGAACGACTCTTAGCAGCCACGAAATGATGATAAACAACGGTAAACTGCTCTGCCATCGAGTGGTGCCAGTCCGAAGATTGGACTATTGAGGAGGGCGACGCCATTCATCAGTTGCTCGATAGGATGGCACGTGCTTGTCAAAACCGGTGGTTGGTGATGGGGTTGCATGAAAGACAGCCGAGACATTTCTGAGTGTTTTGAATCTTCATTTCATCGTATGTTAACGACAGGCGCTGATCCGATTGTCGGTCGCTAGGTGTCGTTTTCCCAACGTATTTAGACTTAGAAGAATTTCTAACACATAATAGAAATGGATCAAGTATGCCATGATGGAATTTCGCGCCTTGAATTTGTGGAGTAAAGATTTCTAGGTAGCTTCATTTAAATAACGGTCAATAAAGGTCAATTTTTCGTGCAACTTTCAATGTACCTTGTGAACATTTGCACACCTTTCTAAAGAACATCAAGGTTAATATGAAAGTTTAAATCGCCTCATACGTACTGCGTTGACTGGACTATTTTTCGCTTGGACGTTAACTCTATCTCACGCCACAAGGAGGAGGAGTAAAACGAGAAGGAAGAGGTAGACGACAATGAGGAAGAGGAGGAGGGGCGGAGTAAAGGAGGAGGAAAGGAAATCGTAATCGTAAACTCGATATTTCTAGAGCGCCCACAAAAGCGAAGTCGCGGGAACCAGCTTATTCACAGGCGCTTAATCAAAACAGACTCGATAGGCAATGGGTCAAAATCCAGAGAGTCAGGCAGGCAGACAGTCAGACGGCTAAGGTGGATGATGCTTAGAGTTGTAATGGCGAGGAAGGTGAGGGGAAGAGAAGGAATCGGGATAGGATTTGTGAAAAAGCAGTGTTTTCAGTTTTGAGTGGAAAACCTGTGGAGAGATAGCAAGAGGTGAGATTTTGGTGAGTTCGTGGGATGGATCGGATATTTGTCGAAGCACAGGCGGGAGTTTGTTCCGAAGGGGCGGTACAGCTATGGCTATGGAGCGATTTGCAAATTTAAGCGATGAGGTGACGGAAGGGCGGAGCAGTGTGAGTGTGGAAGATGAACGGGTTGAACGAAGAGGTTGGACCGTGAACAACTGACGGAGATACGAGGGCTGGGACAATTGAAGTGTGTTGTAGGTGAAGGATAGAAATCAGAGGAAAGAGTTGGAAGATGAAGAAAGTTAGAAGGATGAAGAGGAGGAGGAAAATGAGAAGGAAGAGAAGAGGAAAACAAAATGAAAAGGAGAAGGAAGAGGATGAGGAAGAGGCGGAGGGGTGGAGAAAAGGAGGAGGATGGAAATCAGAAGGAAGAGTTGGACGAGGAAGAAAGGTAGAAGGATGAGAAGGAAGAGAGGAGGAAAGGAAAAGTAAGAGGAGGAAAGAGAGAAGGAAGAGAAGGACTAGGAAGAGAAAGAGAAATGGAAGAATCGATAGAAAGAGAAGACAGGAGAAGGCGACAGAGAAGAGCGAGGAGAGGAAAAAGGAAAAGAAGAGAAGGAAAGGGAGATAGAGAAGAGGATGATGAAGAGGAATTTATTAGAACAAAACATTTTATAAATAACAGCCTCTTCTCAGTAAGAGCCAAAAATGGGACGGAGATCAAAGAAAGCAACGAATCCATAAAACATCATTCAACCCCAATCTATGTAAAACCCGCTGCCAACAGGGATATATAGAACGCATCTCTCATCTCTCCCGCCTCCTTGCTTCCTCACCCCACCATGGACCCTGGGTCGTTCAGTTACTCGATTGCATAAGGACAGATCAAGGACGACAGTTTCAAGAAATATAATCTAACGCTGCATGACAGAATCCAAAAAATATGTTCTTGGTGCATTTCTGAAGCATGGTATCCGATTGGTTAGATCGCTCGCCTTGTAATGTGGAGAGTATGGGTTCGGGGCCCCTCCCAAGGGACGGTTACTGTGTAGGGATCTTCACTCACGATTGTTCAGCAACATCGTTCAGCGCTTAATAAATGCACAACTATAATTTATTACGATGATCATTCGCGCGCCAGCCCCAAGTAGTTGTCGCTTAGCAATAATATAGTGCTCGTCTTATACACCTTTAACATGCATTCATCCGAAGTTATAAATTCAACAACAGCAAATAATCTTCATTTGCTACTTCTCTAAGATCTCTGATACTCATTCTCCCCATACAAGATCTCTCGACAACTTTGATGGAACCTATGCCCGCACTAACACTCGTTATTTTACCTTAAGATGCGCAGGTTCCTCTGCCTGGAATAACCTACCGAAGTCACTGCGCACTCTTAGGAATCTTGCCCTATTTAATATGCTTTTGTTGAATGAGGTCAGGTCGTGTAAGGGAAGAAAGTAGGATAAGACAACAACGTTCGGTGAGTTCTTGTCATGCAAGGTAAGTTAAATAAGGGTAAGGTAAAAAAAATTAAGGTATACATAAAGACAATGTAAACGTAGGTAATTCAAGATTAATATTATGCGTTTATTTGACGATTCCATAAAATGACAGACATTTTTATTCGTTGTTTATAACCATTTTCTGGTCGTCATCGGCCGTTAACGTCGAATTTACCCTGCGTCCGAGACCTCTTTTGTTGGTGTATAGCGATTAAAACTATTAATTTTGCTGAATTTATAAGACCGGAAGAGTGCGTGTTAAAGGTGTCTTAGGCGAACACTGTATTATTCATTATTTAGCCTACCTTGCGGCCCCGAAATCCAAAGTCGTCGACCTTTGACTTGCATTCTAATTAGATATTAAATCAGATAATTATATTTCCATACATTCCTGTTAAGCGACGCTGCGTCTTTAGAGAGATAATCGCGTTACCCTCCTTGAACGAGGCTTTACCGAATCTACGACAGTTGTCGAGATTGCGTTTCATGTACTGCACGTAGTTTATTGTACACCGTAGCATCACAATGTCTCATCGGCCTAACAACCCGGATTCTGACCCGGCACCGAAACTGACCAAATAACCTGTCTATTGCGGACTTGATTTGACTAATCTGGTCTCCATGACTTGGTTGGGCTGAGAAATTACGCAACATTTACTATGGATTACTTTATATTTCGTTGTATAACTTGACATGGCTTTGCAGTCGTCTTCCCTGTCCAGTGTGATTTCGATCTGGCTTCTTAACCTCGAATTCACTTGAAGCTATAGATGGGTATCTGCAATGTGGCCAGCGTCTGTGAGTGGCGCTACACGGATCTAAACACAGGTAATCTGATCACCATTTGATATTATTCATCATATTCCAATCTTAACTGATCATTTTAATCTAATCATATCTAATCATATTATCTGTTCTGATCTAGTTTATGTACAATCTATTGTTTAGTATTCTAATCATATAACCTAATCCTTATCTAACATAGCCATTGTGATTTAATCCAATCGTCTAATCTAATGGTCTAGTCATTTAATCTAAGCATTATGTAACATATTCATTCAACCTAATGGTAACTATTCATCTAATCTTTTCAAATCCTGTCTAATTAATTCATCCATTCTCATCGTATCTGATGTATTATGATCTAACCATCAATAACATAATAATCTAATCCTTCTAGTTTAATCATCATCTCGTCTTTTCCTATCTGATCTCTTCTTATGATCTAATCAAACCTGATAATCTAATCCTGCCTAATTTATTATGATCTAAATCTAATCATAGCTTCCAGACATCAATATACTGCTTTAATCACTCGCCCCCAGGTGGAGACACTGCTTGATCAGTTTCTGCAGAGGGAGTTGATTGACTTTTATCTACGGTTTGTGGGACCCGGTGGCCTATTAGATGAGTGCTTGCCTTGTAACGCAGAGAGTATGGGTTCGAGCCTCCTCATCTGAGACGGTTATTGTGTAGGATTTTGAGCAAGTCCTTCACTCACGATTGCTCAGCGCCATCGATTGATGCTTTGTCATAATAAATGCTTAATAAATGCAGAAATATATTATGATTATCCATCACGCGATATCCCAAGATGTCGCTAAGCAGTAGCGATGTCGCTCCCTTAAACACCTTTAGTGCGCAATAATCCGATGCTATAAATTCAGCATATGCGTTTTATCAATTGAATGTCGTAAAACTCGCGACTTGTTGGTAAGGTAGACGTTATCGGCCCTTGGTGGCCACGAAATGGCAATAAGAAAAGGAAAACTGCCTATCATCGGGGTAATGCCAGTTCGAAGCCCTGATAACCGAGCAGAGTGAAGCTGATCATTTACGCTTTGGCACTGCGTCGTTAAGCAACGTACATGTGGAAGAAAATCTCGGCCACTGCCATGTACTCGGGTGGTGCCAGTAAAGGAGTCAACGGTTCTTCGCAGCCACAACAATCAGTTATACGGTTGTCGTTTCAGACACCATTAAAACTATCCTACAGACAGTATAAATTCAGCAAAATGCGGTTTATCACTTGACACCAGCTAACCCTCTTATAGGCTGAGGTCGGTAAAGGAGGACAACGCTGATTGTTCTCTCTTATGACGCAGCGTCGTTAAACAGTGACTACAGGGCTACATATGGAAATATATCTAATTAGAACATAAGTTAGAATATAATTCGACGGTATTGGCCTTGGCAGCCACAAGATGTCGCTAAAGAATTAATAAAACCGTGCGCGTCTTGGACACCTTTAACACACACTATTCCCACGTTATAAATTCAGCAAATGCGTTAAATTGCCAGTGGATGAGTGCAACTTCTTCAAATAGTAAGCATGTCGTCAACCGTACGGTTCTTCGCAGCCACAACAATCAGTTATACGGTTGTCGTCTCAGACACCATTAAAACTATCCTACAGACAGTATAAATTCAGCAAAATGCGGTTTATCACTTGACACCAGCTAACCCTCTAATAGGCTATGGTCGACGTTGATGGCGGCTACCGAATGGTGATTAACAACGGAAAACTGTCTACGATTGAGTAGTGCTAGTCCAAAGCCTTAATAACGGATGAGAACGACGTCAATCACCCTCATTACGATGCTAATGATCTTTATTATCACACAGTTTCGCTAAACTGAAACTACTACTACTATTATTGCCACTGAATAAAGAGCTGTAATATGCCAAAACAATTTATGTCGACGGCAACGGTCTTTGTTGTCATAAGCTGTCGTTAAACTGTTGATCCATCCATCCAATTGCCACTGAGTCAGAAAACATATCCAAGGAGTAAGTATGACGATAACAGTCATTAGCGGCCATAAGCTGTCGCTTAACAATTAATTATACAGTGGTCTACTTAGACACCTTTAAAACAATCCTACAGACGATATAAATGTGGTAAATGCGTTTGGTCGCTAGATAACACTTACAAAAGAGCCCCCTTCTCATAAGCTGTGGTCGAAGTTGACGGCCTTGGCCGCTGCACGATACTGATGTAAAACGGAAAACTGCTTATTATCGGGTAGTGCCAGTCCAAAGCCTTGATAAATGAGGAAGATGACGCCAATCATCCTCATTACGACACGTTATAGAGAAACTACGAAATGCCTTTACTCTTTGCAACTTTATACCAGTATTTATAATGAAATAATCATACCATAATTATTGAGGCAATTGATTATTGATGCTATTAAATTGAAAACTTCTATGGCGCCGGTGTCTAATGCACAAGGGATCGACCGATTGCGCACCAAAACCAAGCCGTAATCAGGTCAATATACTGAAGATTAGTCGAATAAGGCAGAGTATATGGCGTGGAAGCAATTTGAAAGAGGTAAGTTTTAACCCTCAGGCTACTCAGTTTTTTTTTGTAACACGGACTACCAAACGTGGGAGGTGGTTACCACCCCACCCCCCTGAATTTCGGGTTTGGATTCAGCATTCATTTCTGAACAAAATAAACATTATCTCGAGATTTATGCGGCACCCAAAATAAGCTAAGTTGCGGAAAGGATTTTATTAATAGGATCTTAGTCAAAACAAAATGGTTATGCAGGTATAAAAGGTCAGAATCGGGTCAAAACATCAGGAGACAGATAAACAGATGTGCCTGCAAACCCTTCAAACCACAGAACCTTTATTCAGTTCCTCTCACGAGCTTAGTCACAGGCGCTCAGTCAAAACAGAATCAATAGACAGGCAATGTGATCAGGTTCGATCTGATTTACTTAGACAAGTTATCAATAGTAAACAGTGTTTAACTACGTGTTTCGACTTCATTTTACAAACATTTCGAACCAGTAAAGACTGCAGCGATTGTACAGATGGTTCTAGAGTTTAACGACATCCTATGGCAACAAAGGATGTTGACGTCTATAGAAATTATTATGAACAGTTCTCACCTATACAGTTTGATTATCCATCGTGCGCCAGTCTCAAAATGTCTCTAATCAGGTACGTTGCTCCCCTTAGACACCTTTATCACATATTCTTTCGAAGCTATAAGACTAGCCAAAGCGTTAAATCGCTTGAGTAGTTACTATAAATGGTTTGAGAGTTTAACGACATGAGTTAGAGTTATTAGCGTAACATTGTGCATTTTGGTGCTACAAGCAAAAAAAGGATGTTGACGTCCACAGAAATTACTTTGAATAGTTCTCACATTTCTTACGTCACAGCTCACATTGCATTTTAATACAATTGGCGATAGATTGGTTAGTTGCTGTTTAACGACACTGTTTCATAGCAAAGATGATGAATGTCGCCCTCCTCCTTTCTCCTGTGGTAGTGCCAGTCCAAAGCCTGGAGTAATTAGGTTGTTTGCAACAGAAGTGTGGCATAACATCACTCTTGAAAGCGGCGTGTAATATATTATTCTGAGCACCTCTCACAGTTTATTTGACATAATTCAATGCGACATGGCGACGATCCATCAATAATGGCAAACATCTCAAGGTGTCTAACGAACTCAAAGGATCATCTATTGTTCAGCGACATCTATCGGCTTTCAAAGCCGTATGCGTCTCCATACATTACAATATTTATACAGCGCCATTCTAAGTTTGGCAACTGGATCGATCACTTTCACAGGCGTTCAGTCAAAACAAAATCGATAGGTGGGTAATATATTATGGTCAGAATCGGTTCACTTTCATGATCGAATGGTCAGGCAGGCAGACAATTAGACGGCTATGGGGTCTAGGATTGGAGAGAAACGGGGAAGAGGAGAAATAAGAGTTGGGGTATAGAAGCAGACTGTCTGTCTGTCTCCCTGCCTACGTGTCTGTCTATTTGTCTGCTTCCGTCCCTGTCTGTCTTTCTTTCTGCCTGCCTGTCTGTCTCTCTGTCTCTGCTTGTCTGACTGTCTATATTTCTGCTTCCATTCCTGTCTATCCGTCTGTCTATCTGCCTATCTCAGACTGTATGTCCATCTGTGTTATTTACGCACATGCAAATATGTTGCATATTTCTTTCCCTAGAACGATCGGTTTAAATATGCGCTAAATAAATTAACATAGTTTTTTTTATTACAGCGTAAACCAGTTTTTACTTTACAGTTTCCTTTCGTTGGACTCTGATGTAATCAGCGGAGAGATACGACGACGTTGCTCGAAAGGGAGAAACGAGGACCCTGATGCTTCCCGTCATATTGATTCTTTACCCTAAAACCATTAATGGATCCGGTCTAAATATTACACATGTATCTTAAATCCATTCGAGAACATTTCTTAGTCTATTTCAAATGCCATTCAAGAATCAACTCAAGCTCAACCCTCTATACATTCAAACTCCATCCGAAATTCCCAATATTAATTAAGCGCATTAGCCATACTTGTAGCGTCAGGAAAAAGCTTTAAAAAGGTGTCTTAGACGACCACTCTATCACTATTTGTTTAGCGACATCCTGTGTGGCCGAGAAGACCATTTACGTCGACCTTCAACTTATATTCCAATTAAAAATATTTCCATCCGTAGATTAGTTCCTGTTTAACGACACTCCGCCATTAGAGAGATAATCAGCATCGCAGCGGCGTCACTAGGGCTGGTGTGGTTTACTATCAAAATGGCGACCATCATAAGGGATCATTCAAAAGGGCGTCGCTTAAACGGTGAGCACGGTGTTACTCATTGTTTAGAGACACCTTGCGGCTGCCTTAGAGAATTGAGTCGACATTTAACTTATATTTTAATTAGATATTAGATACGTTAATTATATCCTTGCATGGCTGTAGTTCCTGTCTAACAACGCTGCACCAAAGATAATTAATCATCGCCCCCTTTCTTTATCGAGGCTTTCGACTGGCACCACCCGAATACACACACGACAGTTCCTGAGATTTTCCTTCGTGTACACGTAGTTTTTTCGACGCAGTGTCAGGGTGTTAATGATTAACGTCGCCCTCTACATTATCAAAGTTTTGGACTGGCTCTACCCCGATGATGGGGAGTTTTCCTATGCTTGTTCAAATTTCTTATCCTCATCATGTGAGAGCGGTTGGCCAGTCTTCTCCCTCGCCGTCTGCTCTTCCCACCAACAACGTTCGGCCAGTGTACTCATTATAGCTGAGTTGGGTAGGAGGTGCAAGGAGCACAATTCTCGCACCAAATTTTTGCCCTGGCTGGGATTTAATAATAATTATAATAATAATCTTTTTCTTTAATTTAGCGCCTGACAAACGCACTGCGCTGTACATTTACATGTTATGCAATTGAAATCTTAACTACTAACAGAACAGACAGCCATGTAATACAACGGCGCTAATAGCAGCCTACAAAGCAAATCCGCCCAACGGGGGGCTCGAACTCGGTACCTCTCGGTCTCTGTGCCAGCTGTTATCCAAAGCGCCACGGGTCCCCCCAGACTGATGCTGATGATGCTGAACTCCAGACCTCTCGGTTTACAGTCCATTAGGCTAACCACTAGACTATCACGCGCTGAAGTTACTCATGGCTTCCTAATGAAATCTTTGAACCTAATGTATGTACGATGGCATTTAATATAGCGCATTTTCAGTCAACACTGAATCGATTGTCAGGTTAAGATGACCAGTCTCCGTTACAGTCGCCAAGATATGAGACAAGAGATTACTTTGAGCAACTACTCTGAAACGACCCAGCGCTCGTGAATAAGCTTGTGCCCTCCGCATAGCTTCCAAGTGGCGCTCTAGTAATTGCGAATAGTAGCAACCAGTGTTGAACAGAACCTTTCAATTTGACTTCACCCTACAATTATCTAGATCCGCAGTTATTCGGCGACGAAACGCATTTTCTGATTTGATATAGCCGGTAGAGAAAGCGTTTTAAAGGTGTCTAGTGGAACAATCGCATTATCCATTATTGAGTGACATATGCCGGCCTCCGGATTAGTGTTTATACGCATGTATCGTGTTTAATAGAGAGCGAGTGACAGAGCAGCACCAGTAGCAGTAGCAGCACCAGTAGCAATAGCAGAAGCAGCAGCACCAGTAGCAGTAGCAGCACCAGTAGCAGAAGCAGCACCAGTAGCAATAGCAGCAGAAGCAGTAGCAGCACCAGTAGCAGTAGCAGCACACCAGTAGCAGTAGCAGCACCAGTAGCAATAGCAGTAACAGCACAGTAGCAACAGTAGCAGCAAACAGTAGCAGCACCAGTAGCAATAGCAGAAGCAGAAGCAGTAGCAGCACCAGTAGCGGCAATCAGCAGCAGAAGCAGTAGCAGCACCAGTAGCGGCACCAGTAGCAGTAGCAGCACCAGTAGCAGCACCAGTAGCAGTAGCGGCAGCAGTAGCAGTAGCAGAAGCAGTAGCAGCACCAGTAGCAGTAGCAGCACCAGTAGCAGTAGCAGCACCAGTAGCAGCACCAGTAGCAACCAGTAGCAGAGCAGCAGTAGCAGCACCAGTAGCAATAGCAGCACCAGTAGCAGTAGCAGCACCAGTATCAATAGCAGAAGCAGTAGGCGAGAGAAAAATGAAGAGACCAAGAGACAACTACTGGACGATTTGAAAGTACAGGACTGAATAGAAAGCAGAGAACAGAGAAAAACTGTACATTACGCAAAGAAGAAGAAGAGATTTAAACTGAAATTTGTAATTAGTTTCTTATGGTAATTTGAAGTTGAAGGGGTTTCAGGAAATCAAAATATGAATAAATTCGGGACGAAAGTTGATTTTGTTATGTCCAACACGAGAGCAACGCCAACTTCAAAGTCCAGATGTGCAGTGAAGTTACGATACAGGTATGTAAATTCAGATTCTTCAACTTTATACGAGAACACTTTAAAAGACAGGATTGAACTTTATCAAAGACAGGAATGAACATTAGTTCGCATATTTAGACCAAACTTTTTCGTCAGTTTCTTGTAGTAATTTGAAGCTGAAGGGAGGCTGTTTCAGGAAATCATAATCTGGGTAAAGACCTACGATATGGATGTCGGACTTCGATCGGAAATATCTCATCTCTCGCAACCACGCTATTCCGTCGCTGAATGAAATCCGTAAGAAACCTGTGTGGCTGAGGAAAGGAGGCAATGTGCTGGGCAAGGGAGACGCCAAATGCCACCAGAAGCTACTGCGTGACAACATCCAAGGCATCGTGAAGTCCGCCACTCGTTGTCTTGGCGCGTCGTGGAGTCATTAAGCGTATTTCCGGTCTCATCTACGAAGAGACCCTCGGCGTCCTCTGTCTTCTTGGAGAACGTCATCGGCGACGCTGTCACCTACACGGAGCACGCCAAGATCGTGACGGCCATGGACGTCGTCTACGCGCTGAATCTTCGGGGCTTCGGCGGCTAAGTCGTGGCTGGTCGGAAGGTCGTCCTCTGTGACGCCGAAGAATAAGAAAACACTTTAAAAGACGGTTCTGAACTTTATCAAAGATAGCTTGCATAATATATTAACTGGATTTATTTAATTCGTTTGGAACTTATGGCAAATTAATGTTGAAATTGGGAAGGGTTTAAGCAAATCAAAATATGAAATCCGGATCGAATGTCAACTATGGTCAACATGGAAGCAACGCCAACTTCAAATTCAAGATGTATAGTGAAGATCCGATCGAGGTATTTAAATTCAGATTCTTCTGCGTTATAGCACCTTAATAAAATGTTAGAGAATACTTTAAAAGACAGGACCCCCTCTAATCCGCATAAAGTTAGCGATAGACAAATTCTATTTGAAAGGCTCAGATGAATTTCAACCATTTGTAATGTAATGCTCTATTTAAACACATTTAAAACGCTTTTGGTTGACGGTATAAAACGCCAGTTACGTTCTATCGATATATTTTAATGGTCCACGCTGGTTCACATTACGTTGTGAGAAACCAATTTGTGCGGGCACCATCGAATTTTGGGTAGGCCTATCATGTTGGAAAGGTATGAACAGGATTTTGTGCCAAATTGGAACTCGGAATTTATAGAACATTGAATTATGACCTACCAACACTACTTCTGATCTCTACTTATTCCCAAGAATTATCGCCTTTAAGCGGGTCCTCTGATTATCTTTCTCTGGTCATAACTAACACTAGAACTGGAGTTTTATCGGGTACTTGATGCAGAGTTTGGAGCTCCCTCCCGGGTGTCTGTTATTTCCTCTCAGTCGCATATGTCGTTTCATTGACGACCTAAGACTTTTTTAAATTAGGATATGGTTCAGAGTTTAGCGACAGCTTATGGCAAAAAAGTCATTGATGTCGGCAGAAAATGTTTCGAACAGTTCTCACAGTTCGTGTGTCTTAATAAAGCTAAATATGAAATTACCTATCGGCGATAGTCTGCCTCTATGTCTTAGCGTAGTGATCTTCTGGATGTTGTCCCCTATTACGACTTGGCTTTGATGCGCCTGGATAAACGAGGAGAACGACGACAATGACTCTCATTACGAGACAGCGTCGTTAAACAGAAACTACAACTACGGATGGAAATATTTCTAATTACAAAATGAGTTAATGACAGATCGACTAATTGGCCTTGTCATCCACACGTTGTCGGTTAACAATAGAACTTAAAGTGTTCGTTTTGGACACCTTTAACGCGCAATCTACTAACGCGTAAATTCAGTAAATGCGTCTGAAAACCAAATTAAAAACAGATCAAGATTCAAAGGTTAGGGTAGACGTTAATGGACCTTGGCGGTCACAATTGATTGAAAGAAAGAATGAATGAATGATTAAATTGACGTTCTCTTCAAATGAAACCATAGAAAATAAATCATGATAAGCCCTTCGAAAATCCCATCGGCTGAAGGAACCCTACAGATAACCCTCGGGCTACCAAGGGGGGGGGTGGTTGCCACTCCCCCGTTTTTATGCATAATTTTTTTTCCATATGGAATATAATTTTTGCATTTTAGGTAGCTGTAGCAGATACATTGGCGCACATTTTGAGGTAAACATCATGGTGGTAGCCCACGCCATTCAAAAGTTATACCTGATATACCCGAGGCACCAGGGGGGTGGATACCACCCCCTTAGTTTTTCGACTATAGCTTATTGACTATTCTTCCTAAAAGACAAACAATTATACCATTCTCTAGAGGGAATGCAGGGCTTCATTTGCATACCTACATCTTTGTCTTATGAAAACCGGAAGTGATCAAAATAAATAATAATACGCGTAATATGCGTGAAAAATGGCTGAATGGAAGCACTCTCCCCCTTAGTTTTTTGTCTGTAGCGTATTCATTTGTCTTTCTGGAATTGAAACAAAGATACCATTCTTTAGAGGGAATGAAGGGCTTCATTTTCATACCTAGGCCTACATCTTTGTCTTTTGAATACCGGAAATGATCAAAATAAATAATAATACGCCTAATCTGTGTGAAAATGGCTGAATACAGCATTACAACGTAAACCGATATATATGTATGGATATATATGTATGGATGTACATTTATGCTATAATTATAAAGATGTGTAGGGATGATTGTGTGTATCTTTTATACATAGATTAGTTTCAAAACACACATAATCTTATATTTGTTTATCCAAAAAGTACAAAATGTACGCAATAATATAAAATATTGCTTATTAATGGGTTCCGTTGTTAACAGTGATGTAATTTCGAGGTGCATTCACATAATGTACAACTAAATATACCATTCTGTGCAGAAATGAATGCTGAATCCATTGCTATATTACAAGTTATGATATGTGAAACGAAACACGAAATCCAGGGGTGGTGGTAACCACCCCCCTCCTTGGTAGCCAGTGTTACAAAAAAGCTTGGTAGCCCGAGGGTTAACAATGAAATCACCAGAAAAGTCTAAATTATTCCGCCATAGAAGAAGATAATGCATTGCTCGTCTAAGTTACCTTTAACACGCATTCTTCCAACGCTATCAATTCAACATCTGCGTACAATCGTCGGATAAAGATCCGCCGCTACTCGTTATCTGGAAATGCCAGTACAAAGCCTGAAGAAAGAAAGAATCATCTTTGTTTGAAAGTGTCTATAAACATCAACTAATTAAATAATCGCCGTTTAATCGAAACTTTCAGACATCATTAATATAATGTCGAGGTTAACAAACCTCGGTGGCCACTCGATGTCGATAAACAATTTATGATACTATGCCCATTTAAGACACCTTTAAAACGCTTGCTACAAACGCTATGAATTCATAAACTGCGTTAAATCGATATTGTTTAATAACTCTCGAAGATGTTTTATACCATAGGAATAATGAGAACTGCTAAAAACTAATTTCTGTCGACGTCAACGGTCATCATTAATATAATCATTGATAAATTAACCCTTTGGAAGTGAGGTGAAGCATTGGAACGTTTGAGGTGAGGTGGGTATGACATACCCCAATAAATATTTTTACTTGCAAGTCGAAATATCAACTGCATAACATTAATTGTGAGCTAAGGTAACCAATTTTCAGCTAAACTTGTGATGATCGGGAACTGTTTTCGATAATTATTGAAATGGCCAGCGCGGTGGCGCTCAAAATCAAAGCGGCCCTCTGCAATGGCATCTTCGTGGCCCTTGCTTGAAACATGTAACGTTTGCGAACACGTGACATAATACCCGTAATAATAGATCAATTTTGCATCGATGCAAAACTAATATATATCTTATATCTACAATATCTTCTGTTATCGCCCAAGTTTTTCTGCACTGAGCCGTTACTTTTTTTAATTCATTAACATCAACATTGTATACGAAAAATTATAATTTCACTTTAATATGCCAATAAATAAAAATAATTGCTGTCAAAAGTACCTTAAATTGTCCTAAAGTGTCCGTATTTCACATTCACTAAGGTATACAAAAATAATCCAAGCTGGTTCCACCTTTTCCGTAGAAAACACAGCGTAGAATACCTATGGGGTGTGTGTCATACTTCACCTCACCTCCAAAGGGTTAATAAGTGTGTTACTGTGGTACGCCTGTGCTATCAAATACACAATAAATGAATATCACGCTGATACCCGCTGAGTCAATTCGAGATTCGATTCGATTTCGAACCTTTACCCCATATTCCATTCGAGATTAGATTCGACTAAAAATTTGTGATTCGCAGGTCTCTAGTATGTATGTGTATGTGTCTCTAGTATGTATGTGTATGTGTCTCTAGTATGTATGTGTATGTGTCTCTAGTATGTATGTGTATGTGTCTCTAGTATGTATGTGTATGTGTCTCTAGTATGTATGTGTATGTGTACGTTTGCTGTCAATTAGTGGCTTCTATGGCGCCGATATCTAATGCTTAGGACATCAACGTATGTAGCACCAAAACCAGACTGTATCCACAAAATAACTCCACGATGATAGAGAGACAGGTTTCATGCATATGTATGCATTACATAATTATGTATCTCAAAGCTTAGTATTAATCGGGGACCCTAATTAGGCGGTACTTCTCTTCCTTCTGGTTATGCCTTTTTTTATCCCATTTGTACTATGCGTGATAAAGGTATCATTCTTGAACTGGAATCAATCACTGATGACGATGATTAAATATGCATGCATAAATTTATATGTCAATATCAAGTTCCTACACTTAACCTCACCTCAGTGTTGGATTTGCCATTAAGCTAATGAACCAGGTATTCTGCCTTATAATCACGTAACCACGGTTATATCCATGAACTCTCTGAGCTACCGTAACCACTCAACTAACCTTCTACATTTAGCTAACACATTCTACATTTGTACACATATTGTATATTCCTAAACATAATTATGTCAGTATTTCTATACAGATATAAGTACTTGTGTACAACCCGTGACCGTATTTTCATGTAAACACCAAAGGTTGCATCACTATGCGGTCATTCCGTGGCGGCCAATCTCTGCCGTTATCGTTAGGCAGAGTGCCTCGTTCATTTGGTCATAAAAAAATTGGCGTTGTAACATCGCACCTTAATTAAATGGTCTTGAAACATCACCTCAATTTGGTCTAATTCTGTATGTCGCATAAATAATAATGTATGGTATGGTGAGCACCGGGAGAGGATTTGTCGACTAGACTAAGTTGGAATAAATTATAAAATTAATTATTTCACTCATTAATTCATAATATTAAGAGTTAAACGACTTGTTATGGCATCAAAATCCGTTGACGTCGAAAGGAGGAAATGTTATACAGTTCTTACTGTTTATGCGCTATTTTGTTAGAGAAAAATTGGCGATATGATAGATGGATCCTCAGTTTAACGGCAGCTTATGACATCATAGGCCGTTTCCGCCGACAAAGATTAGTTTTGGCATATTACAGCTCTGTAATTGGCGATATAATGCCTTTTGGCGAATATATAGCATCGGTTATAATCGTTTAAAAGGTGTCTAACGAGATAATCGCATCATCCCGTGTCTAGCGACATCTCACGGCTTTCAAGGCTGATTGCGCTGAATTTACCGAAGTAAACGTAATTCTGATAATTATATAGCGCCCAACTAAAGCTAAGTCGTTGGAACGAGATTACTCACAGGCGCTCAGTCAAAACAAAATCGATAGGCAGGCAATGTGATCAGACACGGTCACATTTAGTGAGAACAGCTATTAGTAGTTAACAGTGTTTAACTGCTGCATTGTTTGGCTACCACAGTCTTTCAAGTCGACTTCACCTACAAGCAATGACAGTAGCGATATAATGGATGTATATGGCAACGAAGGCCACTGACATCGACAGAAATTAGTTTATACAGTTATTACTTCTTAGAGTAAAATTCTTAAATTCTGCAGCCTCGTTAAACTTAAACTACGAGTACAGATGAAAAGATATCTAATAATAAAACAAGGAAATGAGAACTGAGGCGTCGACTTAATTCGCTATGACAGCCACAAGATGTCGCTAAACAATCACTAGAACAGTTCTCATCTTAGACACCTTTAACACGTCTACCAACGACGCTATAAATGCATCCGTTTAATCGCAATAATTATTGCTGTCTGAGAACTCTAATTTTTACTTTCTCTAGTATAAGGTCGACGTCAACGGTCGTTGGCGGCCACGAAAATATCTCTACATAACGGAAAGAACTGCCTACAAATTTTAGGTTGGTGCCAGTCCTTGATGTTGATCTGATTGCGAATTGGTTTTTGTGCGCTATCGGTTGATGCCTTGTGGTTTAGACACCGGCGCTACAAAAGTTACATCACGACATGTTACATAGGTCAGAGAGAAGACTGAAATTGGCCATGTATGTATGTATGTATGTATGTATGTATGTATGTATGTATGTATGTATGTATGTATGTATGTATGTATGTATGTATGTATGTATGTATGTATGTATGTATGTATGTATGTATGTATGTATGTATGTATGTATGTATATATATGTACGTATGTATGTATGTATGTATGTATGTATGTATGTATGTATGTATGTATGTATGTATGTATGTATGTATGTATGTATGTATGTATGTATGTATGTATGTATGTATATATATATGTACGTATGTATGTATGTATGTATGTATGTATGTATGTATGTATGTATGTATGTATGTATGTATGTATGTATGTATGTATGTATGTACGTACTTACGTACATGTATGTATGTATATATGTATGTATGTATGTATGTATGTATGTATGTATGTATGTATGTATGTATGTATGTATGTATATATATGTACGTATGTATGTATGTATGTATGTATGTATGTATGTATGTATGTACAGGGTGGCTCAAAATAAAATGTCCCACCGGATAAAATGCAATTTCTCCGCAACCAATTGAGATTTTTATACCAAACTTTCACCATTTACAGAGGAATGATTTTCCAACAATCCATGAACATTTTACTAAATAATTTCCATAACTTCAAAAGTTACAGCTGTTTTAATATTAAATTCAATTTTTCAAATTTCCGCAGATGAACGGTCGAATAATGGTTATTTCTTTAAGATTTTTCACAGAGAAATTGTTTTGTAACACCCAAATAATCATGACGTCATATGACTTCATTACAAGTTGTAAAGAAAGAATTTATGAAGCAAACAGTTAATAATTGCAGATATTTTAAAATAATATTAAGCGCTCAATTTGTTAATCTTTTACTGACTCACACGGCAAGGTTGGCTCAAGGCTTCATTGCCAACAACTGCAGTGAATTCATTGGGAAAGATGAATGGCCACCAAACTCTCCAGACCTTAGCCCTCTTGATTATCACGTCTGGGGAGCTATGCTTGAACGTTACAAGACATTTCATCCGAAGCCGAAGAACATTGACGAGCTGAAAAAGTCTTGCAGCTAATATGGAATCAGCTGCCGCAGGACTCAATCAACAAGGCCATACTGAGCTTCACAAAAAGACTTCGAGCTTGTGTGAGAGCTAGGGGTGGACACTTCGAACATGCCTTGAGATAAACTGCTCAACAGATTCTGATTTCGTAATGAAAGACGATTTTATTTGACATTGAAAATTGTAAATAACTGTCAATTTTTCTTCGGAAATGTGAAAAAATAAAATTGAATATTAAAACAGCTGTAACTTTTGAAGTTATGGAAATTATTTAGTAACATTTTCCTGGATTGTTGAAAAATCATTCCTCTGTAAATGGTGAAAGTTTGGTATAAAAATCTCAATTGGTTGCGGAGAAATTGCATTTTATCCGGTGGGACATTTTATTTTGAGCCACCCTGTATGTATGTATGTATGTATGTGTGTATGTATGTATGCATGTATTTATGTATGTATGTATGTATGACACTGAATCGGAGTTTCACGCCTAAGCGCATGAGAAATTGCAAGTGAAGGACTTGCCCAGGGTCCCTACGCAGCGGCTTATAATTATGGAACCTGTTAGGCCTGACTCATTATTGTCATTCCTTATAATTAAGGATTAATTAAGGATTGTCCTGTTAAATCACAATTGAAGGGCTTGATGCAATAACCAGGTAAGTCGACTTACCTGAAAATCGGACAAGTTGGTTTAAACTGCTCAGGACGCATAAGCACATTTATGCTGTAACGTTTAGCTTGGTATCTTTAAAACTAAGCGAGTAGGTAGGACAATTGTTCCACAGCAACATCTCTCTCCAGGACCAGGAATCTCGGCCAGTTCCCCAGGGTCCTTGGTGGAATGAGAATGGCGGAGGGCACGAGAGTTGAGGGATGCGTTCAGTCTGTTGCTGTTATCAGCAGGTTTTAGTTAAATTAGGTTTTGTGAAATGTTGTGGGTTCGATGAATTCTTGACTCTTCGTCGCAAATTTTGCCATTACTAAGAAGAAGCTGTTATTGTTTTGTTATAATGTTATAATAAATTCCTCTTCTTCACCCTCTTCTCTTTCTTCTTTTCTTCCTCTTCGACCTGCTCTTCATCTTTCTCTTCCTCGCTCTTCTCTCTCGCATTCTCTTTCTATTGATCCTCCCATTCATATATCTTCCACCTCTTCCTTTTCCTTTTCCTTTTCCTTTTCCTCTTCCTTCTCTTTCTAATTTTCCTCATCTTCCTTTTCCATTTTCTTATCCTTTTTCCGCCTCTCATCTCCTTCCATCCTATTTTCTTCTCCTCCTTCCTCCGCCCCTCCTCCTTTTTTTCTTCCTCCTTTTCTTCCTCCTCATCTTCCATCTCTGTTTCACTGTCGTCATCTTCTTCATTCTCACTTTGCACCAACTCCTTTTTGTTCCTCCGCCCCTGCTCCTCCTCCTCGTCGGTCTCACTTTCTTCCTCCACCTGCTTCTCTTCCGCCCCTCCGCCTTCTTTTTGTGAACCACTTCAAGTTGGCCTGAAGGTCAGTTTCCAACAGAGGATGCACATCTTGTGGGGCCAATTCTCAGAAGCGACACACAACTGCCTGTCAGAGGGTTCCTCTTATTCTACCATTAATTAATTATTAGACCCTGACGGATCGTCATGCCTACTTTGGTGCCATTATCTGCAAGGTAACGATATAATTTCACTTAGCCACCTCACTACAAAGGAATTAATAATCGTCTTATAAGTCAGTTGCGCAAGTTCCTTGCATTGGCTTCCTGCTCAGAAAAACAGTTGTGTCAAATTTTGGGTCATAGTTTATAAAACAAATTGAACTTTGAATGCCAGATGACGTAAAACCCTTGACAATGCAATGCTCTCCTTAAACACCTTTAATACGTCTTCGATCGATACTATAAATTCATGAATCGCGTTCTATCGCTAGATTATGCAGGATCAGACATAAGGTGCTGTCGACGTAAATGCGTAAGGCTCCGATAATGATAAAACTTCAATCCACGTTGTCAGCAACCCTTCTGGGTGCCATCGTATTTTTATGGACACGCTGAAAGAGTGTTAACTTCCGTTTGACCTTGTATCTGGGGAGCGCTGTGGGGGGTCCGGTGGCGCATTGGATAACATCTGGCGAAGAGTGCGAGAGGTACCGAGTTCGAGCCCCGTTAGGGCGGATTTGCTTTGTAGGCTGCTATTAGCGCCGTGTATTACAGGCTGTCTGTTCTGTTAGTAGTTAACTAGTTAAGATTGTTTCAATTGCATAACATGTAAATGTACAGCGCAGTGCGTTTGTCAGGCGCTAAATTAAAGAAAAGATAGTATTATTATTATTATTATTATTAGTCGTTAACGTGTTGGAATTTCAACGGAGATGTCGAGGATTCAAATACACTGTTTTGCCACTGAAAATATTTCTGTTCTTAAAGACTTTAAACATCGCTATGCCTAGAGCAGAAAGCGTTTCTGTTTATAATGGAGTGGCGCTATCTAAATTAGCCTAGGCAAAAACCAAACCCTGTCGTCAAAATGCTTGCATCGTGTCCGAAAATAATGTGTGGTAAGTTATGGTCGACGTCAACGGCTCATGAAGTCGATAGATGGCGTTTATATCTGGACAACAATTTATTTATCTTCTTAGCCAATTTTTAAACTACTTCTGTGGACCTTAAAAAATTGTCAGTTATTTATCGCAAGATTAAAAGGCAAGTGGAAAAAGATTGAGTGTAATGTCAGATTGATGTAAACGGTCTTGGATTCTTCAAGGTTCAGCCAAACAATGATGCAAGCCATTTAAACTCCGCCACTACCATACGTATGGTTGTGCGGCTTGTGCCAGTCCGAAGCCTGGTGAGTGGAGAAACGATTCGAACCTATGTTATACCTTGCATTTGGGTGCGCTATGGTGTAGCGGTTAGAGTGTTGCACTGTCAACCGAAAGTTCAGCGGTTTGAAACCCCGCTATGACAGAAATTTTTGCTCCATAGTCAACGCAGTTATAGTGAGTACACTGTTATGGGAAGATCTTCGGGGATTGATCTTCTGGATGTTGACCCCTATAATTGTGATTATTCTTGGTTTTGGTGAGGCATCGGTTGACGCCGTGTTATTTAGAAACCGGCGCTATAGAAATTACATTATCAAATATTACATAGTTCACAGAGAAGCATGGATTTGGCTCACTACGAGGCAGCCTCCTTTATAATTATGAAGCATTTCATAAAATCGCTGTTTTTAGCGCATTGCACAGCTGTGTTTGCAACTGAGGTTCGCAATAGAAATGATAAATTCGTCAGTTACATTTGATCGCCAGGTGAAAACAAAACTGTACAATAATTATAAGGATTGGCGCTAAAAAAATTAGGGCAAAATATAAATAATAAAACCCTGTCGTCAAATGCTGAACATTCTATCAATGTGTTGTCAGAGAATCTTGTGACGTGAGTTCAGGTCGATGTCAGAGGCTCAGGATGTCGTTAGACGGCATTTCACGCTAGAAAATTTCAAGCTCCGCTTAGACACCTTTAAAACGTTTACGATAGAAATTATAAATTCGGCAGTTAAGTTTTGTTGCCATATGTAAATGGCGAGATATTTCGACATTAGTTCGAAAAATAAGCAAACGGTGGACGTAGAATTATAGCCAATGAAAGAAAAATGGAAATAAAGTCCATAAACTTATAGACAATTTTAATTTTTTGAAATTTTTCGCGTACCCCTTAGCGCCACCTGGCGTACCCCCAGGGGTACGCGTACCACAGTTTGAAAACCCCTGGAATAGAGCCCTTTATTGCACATTATTGCTATTTCTGCCATTACTCCCATGAATGCCACGAATGTCACTACTACCAGTGCTACCACTACTAGCAGTATTATCAGTACTACCACTGCTACCAGTGCTACCATTACTACCAGTATTACTGCTGCTGCTAATACTACTATTACTATTCCTACGACTATTACTGCTGCTATAACTATTATTAATTTTATCATTATTATTATTATGCGTTTATTAATCGCAGCTATTTAATTAATGAACAAGTATCAAACAATGGCGCTGAGCAATAGCGAGAGAAAGACGTCTTCCTTACACATTAACCGTGTACGGAAGATGTCTTTCAGGGAAGGAGGCTTGATCTCGTTCTTTCTGTGTTGCAAAGCCTGAGATCTGACCAATCAGCTACCGTGTCCTGCGATGATGATGATGATGATGATGATGATGATGATGATGATGATGATGATGATGATGATGATGATGATGATGATGATGATGATGATGATGATGATGATGATGATGATGATGATGATGATGATGATGATGATGATGATGATGATGATGATGATGATGATGATGATTATGATTGTGATGATAAAGCAACGGTACCGATGTATCTATACTAAACGTCAATCATTGTTGACACAGAGTTTGACAAACTTGCAAAAGCCTTCACCGAGGACGAGTTCCAAAAGAATTCACCCAGATTACAGTTCAACCAACGATCATGGAAAAGCTCAAGAAGCAGCAACAACGGGGAACCGAATTTTGTAACGCCATACACAGGCTGAGCGCAGATGGTTGGCCGAAATTCGGGGTCCTGGAGAGAGTTTTGGCTGCGGAGCAAGGGTGATTTAACAGAGGTGGGATGCCGTCCAGAGGAATGAGTAGCTGGCACCCAAGAGGGTTGCAGTTGGCACCACCGGCTGTGATGACGTGTGTGTCGTTTCTAAGAATTAGAGCGCAGAAGATTAGGGGAAGTGGCTTCGGGAGACTCAGCTGGAAGTGGATCGCAAAAACGAGGCGATGGTATGGAAGAAAGGAAGGAGGAGGAGAGGAAGGAGGAGGAAAAGGAAAAGAAGAGAATTAAAGGGAGCAGGAAAAGAAGGAAGAGGAGTAGAAGGAAGAAAAGAGGGTGGAAGAATAGAAGAAGGGCTTAGGCGAAGGAGAAAGAAAAAGAGCAGGAAGAGGAGGAAGAAAGGAGGAAGATTATGAAGAAACTAGGAAGAGAATGAAAATGAGAGGAAAGAGGATGCGAAGGAGGAAAGGGAGAAGGAAGAGCAGGAGGAGGATTTCTTGAGCATGGTGGCCTATTGGTTACAGCGTTCGTCTTGCAATGTGGAGGTTATAGGGACCTTGAGCAAGTCCTTCACTCACAATTGCTCACTTTTTACGCCTGGTAAGTATATAGTGGCGCTTAATAAATACTACAACTATTACTACTACTACCACTGCTACCGCTGTGGGACACTGCGGCCAATTGGTTAGAGCACTAAACTCCCAAAGCGGAGAGTATAATTATTATGTTCGAGTCTCCTCTCCGAGACGGTTACTGTATCATGGAGACCTTCACTCACGTCTGCTCAGCGCCATCAATTGGCGCTTAATAAATGCCCAACTGTGATAATGATTGTAATTCGCTCGCCAATCTCAAGTTTTCGCTAAGCAATATATAATACAGCGCTCGCCTTCGACACCGTTAGCACTCGAGTAGACTTCACCTTATAAGCATTTCAAACCTGTAAAGTCTGTAGCGATTTTAAAGTAAGTAAGTAAGTAAGTATATTCTTTAATAAACCAATTGCATATCCGCACTCTGGTGTACATACATCTTAACAACAATCAACAGTTAATGTCAATACGAGTACAACATTCTAACAATAAACGTCTTTCGCTGTAAATTATCTGCAAGAGGTACACAATGGTCGTGCGATCGCGGTCGAAGGTATAATTATTTTGGGGGCTTTTTTGGTGGAAGTGAGCTATGCAGTAGGCTTACGTGGCCCTGGTTCATCAGGACCGCAGAGAAAAGACGGGTGTCAGCTTCAAGACAAAGTCGCTCAAATTTTGGGTAGTCTTCAGGAAGATACCGGAGGCGGATTAGCTTGCTTATTACTGATTGAAGTCGGCATCTATCCTGTTGTCCCGCAAACCCCACCATGCAGGCCGGGGCAGCATAGAGTAAACGAGCCACTGTTGTTGCACGTACTACATCATAAAGCTGCAGACCAGAATTGAACAACATTATTTTTAATGGCAACAAAGGCCGTTGACGTCCACAGAAATTATTTTTGAACACTTCTCACTATTCGTATTGCATGGTACAGCTAATACAGAACAGCTCTTCTTCATTTACATGGAAAATGACCAACTCAGGTGATCACTTAATATTGAGCGCAGCTTGTTTGCTGTTTTGTGGGCGCTGAGAAATTTCCAAGATTTACATTACATTTACATTAACTGTGTATAGGACCTCGAGCAAGTCCTTCACTCACAATTACTTAGCGCCATCGAGTTTTTAATTGCAAGACCCGAAAAACACCTTTAGATCATACGGTAAGATCGAACACAACGTCCCTTAGCGGCCACACAATGGCGATAAACAACGGAAACAGCTCTACAATCGGGTGGTGCCAGTCCGAAGACTGGATTATTAAGGAGGTCGATGCCAACGATGCTTTATAGTTAACTTTCACGTTTGGCTGGAAGAGTTCACCTTACAATGCCACAACCTAATGGATTCTGTCATTATACCGTCATGAAACGCAGTTTCTTTATTTATATCGTCCGTAGAGCGTTTAAAAATGTGTCTTACGACTCAATCGCATTATCCACTGTTTAGCGAAATCTGACGGTTTCCAGGACCAGGAACATTGAGTTTGCCTTGCCAGAGTAATTGTATTGTATTGTATTGTATTTGAACACTTGTTATAGCGCCTCTACCAGATTTCCCATTCAGAGGCGCTCCCGACTACTGCTGTAGTCGGAGTTTCACGCCGAAGCGCATGAGCAATTGCGAGTGAAGGACTTGCCCAGGGTCCCTACGCGACGGCTTTGAGGTGGATTCGAACCCGCAACCCTCCAGCTGCAAGGCACCGAACATACCCCAAACCACCGCGCCCCAGTATATTGTGTTGTGTTGTGTGTTGTATTGTACTCCACGTTTATAATGCGACCGAGCCACCCGCAGTAAAGATCCGAGAAATTAATCTCTGATAAACCGACCCGACCGGGAAGCGAACCCGGGGCGCCGTCGCGGCGAGCGGGCACCAACCCACTAGGCCACTCAGGATCCTGTAATGTATGTATGCCTGTATTGCATTCGTAATCTCTAGATTTCTACAACGCCCGAGAATGTTAAGCAGAGGGAGCGAGCTTAATCATAGGCGCTCAGTCAAAACACAATCGATAGGTAATTAAGGTGATCACGACCAGCAAAATTCACTGAAACACACGACAAGCGATTATTAAGTAAGCATTAATTAATGTAGTGTTAAACAGTTTCTAGGACCATTGACATCCACCCTGTGTCAGGAGAGCAAAGGGAGGGGATCTGACGATGATATTAAAAGGTTTAATTAATTCAAGTATTAAATTAACATTAGTAGTTATACGACATCTAATGCCATCAAAGTCCGTTGACGCTGAAAGGAGAAAATTTTATTAAGTTCTCACAAGGGTTTGACCGAATCACCGGATTTTCACCTAGACCGATTAATCGGAATCGACGCATCCATGAAACTACCGATACAAATACCAAAAGAAGCAAAAACAATTTCTTTTTTCATTAACACAAAATAGTAATTTGCTTCGGTGACCTCCTGGGGTTATCACTGAAAATTCATGTTAAATAATAAAATTTTGAGTCCGATCTTTATTGATTTTTTGAACGTAAAACCATTCCTAGATCCATTCTAAATATTTCAGATGGGATAGTGGCGCTTAATAAATGCACAACATATTTTATTTATTCTTCGCGCGCAAATCCCTAAATGTCGCTAAAGAATTAATGATACTGTGCTCGTCCTATACACCTTTAAAACGCTTGCCTCAAATGCTATAAATTGCTTGGTAATTATACAGTGGCGGTTTATAAAAAGAACAGACATATTATTATTATTATCATCCATCGCACGCCAAGTCCAACATGTGGCTAAGTAATCGATAATACAAAGCTAGTCTTGAACACCTTTAACACGCATACTTCCAATTCTATACATCTAGCCAGTGCGTTTAAACGCCAGCTGTAATATGCCAAAACTAATCTTTGTCGGCGGCAACGGCCTATGTTGTCATAAGCTGCCGTTAAACTGTGGACACACACAAACGCCAGCTAACATTCAGGTATCGAGCTCATAGGGTAAAGTCTACAAGAACGGCCCTTGGCGCCCACAACATGGCGATAAACAATTGAAATTGCTCCACCATCGGGTGGCACTAGTCCGAAGACTAGAGTATTAATGAGGGCGACGCTAATCATCTATCAGCTTATGACGCGATTGGCTAGAAAAACCTTTAAAATCGACTTTACGATACAATGCGGAGTCTTCATTTATTCTGCGACGAGTTTCTGAATTTATATCGGTGGGAGATTATTTAAAAAGGTGTCTTATGACACAATTGCATAATCCATTGTTTGGCAAAATCTTACGGTTTCGAGTAGCGGTAACGTTGACTCTGCCTTCCCTTGCCGGAGCAGTTTACATGTATGTATGCACGTATCGCATTCGTAATCTGGAGATTTCTACAACGCCCGAGAATACTAAGTAGAGGGAGCGAGCTTATTCATAGGCACTCAGTCAAAACACAATCGATAGGCAGTTAAGGTGATCACGCTCAGTAAAATTCAGAGACACGCGACAAGCGATTAGTAAGTATGCATCAATTCCTCTAGCGTTTAACAGTTTCTTGGACTATTGTGTGGCTTCTGTGGACCATTGACATTCACCCTGAATCACGAGAGCAAATGAGCGGATCTGGTGATGAGATTAACAAGGTTTAATTAATTTAATTAATAAATTAACATTAGTAGTTAAACGGCATCTTATGCCATCAAAGTCTGTTGACATTGACAGGAGAAAATTAAGTTCTCACTAAGGTTTGACCGATTAATCGGAATCGACGCATCCCTGGACTAACAATACAAATACCAAAAGAAGTAATAGTTGTCATCAAGAACAATTTCTTTTTTCACAAAATAGTAATCTGCTTCGGTGACCTTCTGGGGTAATCTTTTTCACTGAAAATTCGTGCTAAATAATTAAAGTAAAAATAAATATTGCCGATTTATCGGATCGAATTCGGAAGAGGCAACAAAGTAGGTCCAATATCCCGAATGGAATATCGCCACAAAATGACAATCGTTCGAATAATTATTGTCTTGTTCTCACTTTCTATGTGATCTACATTCATAGCAATTAACAATTGTGTGTATGTATTTCCTTTCAACTAGGTGTGCGGTAACAAAGACCATTAGCGTCGCCCTCTTCCTATATCCAAGCTTGAGACTGGCACTGTCAGAAAACGAACAGTGGCGTAGTTCGAATTGGATTGGATCCACTGTTCAACGGCAGCTTATGACAACATATGACGTTGCCGCCGAGAAAGGTTATTTTTTCGCTTATTACAGCTCATGTCGGAGTTCGAATAGATGCTTTTGACGAATATGTGGCATCGGTAGTACGTCTTTAAGAGGTGTCTAACTAGTTAATCGCATTATCCAGTGTCTAGCGACATCATTCGGCTTTCAGGGCCGTTGACTTCAAATTTACCTTATGAGAATAAACTTACTCTCAAGATTTATACAGCGCTCAAAAAACAATACAGTGGCCAGAATGAGATTATTCGTAGGAGCTCAATCAAAACCGAATCAAAAGGCAATTGTAAAAGCTCGGAATCGGTTCAAAACCTCAGAAGACAGATAGCCAGCGTTGCCTGAAAACCCTTCAATCCATAGAAGAAAAAGTTTTTAACCCATATCACAAGCTTAGTCATAAGCGCTCAGTCAAAACGGAATCAATAGGCAGGCAAACTCATCAGGCTCGGTCAGTGTCATTGAAACAAGCGAGTTATAGCAAACAGTGTTTACTATGACGATTTTTACAATTACAGGTTAACTATAGTTTTTCTAAGGCAAAGTGTGAATCGTTTGCGGTTACTTCGGTCGAACGGCGCTACATCATTCGGCTGGAAATGGTCACGTGGTTTGCGTGGTATTTCTCGTCGCATTCGGGTTCAACATCTGGTCAATCGACAACAACTTCAACACGCCGCTATACGTCACTGCTATCCACAATCCTCGAATGACCGTGGTCAGCTGTCTGGAAAACGCGGCGGCTGACCAGTTGTCTAGCAACGTCTGAGCCGTCAAGAAGCAGCGTGAGTCGGCCATCCGTGACCCTGAGAGACGAGCCAAGCGCTTCCAGAAGTCGCCTCAGGAGATGGAGGTCGGAGGAGCCGACGGCATGAAGCTTAGTTCGAGTTGTGGCTTCCCGTCCTATCCTGATTTTTTGCCATAAAACCATTCCTAGATCTTGTATAACTATTCCAGATGCATTTTAAAACCATCCTACAGCCATTCTAAATCCATTCCAAATACCATCAAGATTCAACTCAAGCTGTACCCTCTCTACATTAAGACTACATCCTAATATTATTATTATTGTTACTTATTATCGTTTTTAGGCATTTATTAAGCACCGCAATGCATTGGCTGATGGTCGGCAGTTTCGTATTCTCTGTCATCATTTTGTGGTCACCAAGGACCATTAACGTCGACGTTACTTAATGTTTTCTTTGGTGGTTGCGTCTAGCGATTGGATTGGATCCACAGTTTAACGGCAGCTTATGACAACATAGGCCGTTTCCGCCGACAAAGATTGTTTTGGCATATTACAGCTCTTCATTGCGTGAATTATAACTGCTGAAGAAAGCGCTTTAAAGGTGTCTAACACGATCAGGTAATCAGTTAATAACTTAGCGACATCTTGTGGTCGCCATGGCAAATAACGCCGACCTTTAACTTATAATCTAATTAAATATATTTCCATCCGTAGATTAGTTTCTGTTTAACGACGCTCCGTCATAAGAGAGATAATCAGATAATCAGGGCCGCACAACCGGTGGATACAGAGGTTTCATGTATACGTGGTTTAACGGCGCTCTTTCACAAGGCATAGCCCACCTCCATCATCAAGGCTTCTGACTGGCACCACAACATTGTTGGCAGTTTCCAGTCGTTCATCATCATTCTTTGGCCGCCAAGGACCGTTTACGTCGACCTTACTCTGTGAATTTTGTAACAGGACTTCAAATAATATCATGATTACACTTAAGCTTATTGACTGAATTTATACATTGGGAAGAATTCGTGTTAAATGTGTTTAAGGCGAGCATAGTATTATCCATTATTTAGTGACGTCATGGGGTTGGCACACGTCGAATAACCATAATATATTTGTGCATTTATTTGGCGCCACTGTCTCATGACGAAGCATCAATCGATGGCGCTGAACAACTTCGAGTGAAGGATTTGCTCAAATTCCCTACACAGTAACTATATCAGAGGAGGATCGAACACGTACTCTTCGCTTTACAGTGCGAGTGTTCTAACCAACTGTCTTAAGTGTCCCACAAATCCTAGATAATAATAATAAAATAATAAATAATATATTTTTCTTTATTAAGCGCCTGACAAACGCACTGCGCTGTACATTTGCATGTTATGCAATTTAAATCTTAACTATACTAACAGAACAGACAGCCTGCAATACAACGGCGCTAATACCAGGATACAAAGCATATCCGCCCAACGGGGGCTCGAACTCGGTACCTCTCGCTCTCTGTGCCAGATGCTATCCAATGCGCTATCGCCCCCTCCCCGATGATGTAACGAAATTGACGGGTCACTGAGTGTGATGTCCCCCTGGGTTCACTTGGTGCGATGTCCTCTGGTGTTATTTCTCTAGTCAAGTCGCACTCTCCCACGCCGGCGCTCGTCGTCCGCTTGCGCTTGTCGGCTGCCTTTGTTGTCGGCCGCTCTCTCTTTGCCTAGTCAAGTCCCCCTTCCCTTGACGGATCTTCATGCCAAATTGGGTGCTTTATCGGCAAGGTAACGATAATTTCACTAAGCAATCTCACTAAAGTTGTGTACATTTGACGTCATAATTAGACCCCTTCCCGTAGTCCGATTTGGTAAACTGTTAGTATTTTCTTCTCCAGACCCAATGAACCAGAAAATCAACATAAAACGTTTTCTTGCAATTTTTTGGGGTCCGGTGACATATCTATCCTACTAACATTAAAACTAACTACGGATTTATTCTACAGTTTAAAAGAATTTGCTCAATTTATTGCGTCTGAACGAAGCGTTTTAAAGGTGTCTAAGACAACACTATATTGTTAAGCGACATCTTGTGGTCGTGAAGACGAGTTAGGTAGACCTTTAATTTATATTGCGACTGAATATAATTATTATTATTTCCATCCGATGCTGTAGCGCCTGTTTAACGTCATACTAGAGAATGGCCTAATCAGTGTAACCCTCCTTTATCCATTCTTCAGATTGGCACCACAGGAGGAAATGGCAGTGGTCGATATTCTCTTTCATCTACCCATAGTTTAACAACGCTCTTTTGAAATTTATATGAAGGTGTGATATAGGAATTTAAAATCTTTACATGGCCATTTAATGCATTAATTTCAAAACCTTGAATTTTAATTCTACGCTGTTAGTAATCCATTGGGATGCCATCGTACTTTTAAGACCATGCTGAAAAGGCATTACCCTCCGTTTTACATTGTAAATGGGGCGCGTAATGGTCCAGTGGTTAACGTGCTGGAATTTTAACCTAGAGGTCGGGGATTCAAATACACTGTTTTGCTGCTGTTAATATTTCTGTTATTAAAGGCTTTTAAAATGGCCATAGTTAGCGCAGACGGCGCCTTTGATTATATACATTATGTAGAGTGGCGCTAAATAAATTACCTAAAGAAAAAATGACAAACTCTGTCGTCAAATCCTGGATATTTCATCAATATCGTGTCCGAGAATCTTGTGAAGTCAGTTTGGATCGATGTCAAAGGGTCTGGAAATAGCTAGATGGGGTTAAACGCTATACAATTTATTTATCTTCTTAGACACCTCTAAAACGACTTCGACTGACATAATAAATTCTTCAGTTACACTGTATCGCCAGATTTTTCAGTTACATTGTATCGCCAGATAGATTGTTGGTGTGAGATTTTGATGGGTCGGCCATTTTGTTTTACGACATTTTAGTTTGTTTTCTTGTCAAATATCTCGATAAAACTCGAGTTTCTGAAGTTGATTTAGGTTTTTGCAAATCTGAGTAAATGGACTGCATTGGATTACGTATCAGCCAAAGTAATGAGAGACGGTAATCGTTGAGATTTTGTGATCATAGTCGTCGTCAAAAGCGGCGTGGTCTTTGCGTCATCTTAGCGTGTGGTGACTTCTTTCGCTTTGGCTCGGAACTTATATAGACTACAGACAGTACTTTCGTGAAATATGAACTCATCCGAAAATCATCAGATAATCGAAATAATCTGAGTTTCATTAAACATTACTTTAACAAAATGGGAAGCGGGAAATTTAAACGCCCTCTAAACACATCTTCTGATTCTTCGAATTCGGGTAACTCGCCCTTCAGCCAATCCGTTTTTGCTGATGATGAATCGGAAGAACGAGTAAATCTACAAAAATTCTTGTCAACTAAGGGAGTGATATAATTATGGTCTGAATGAATAGGAAGAGTAGCGAGAAAGGAGAAAAGGCAGAAGGAAGAAGAGTGGAAGAACAGGAAAAGGAGGAGGCAATGGAAGAGGGAGAGGAGACGAAACAAGAGAAGAAAAGGAGGAATAGGACAGCGAAAGAGGAGGAGGATAAGTGGGAAAAGAGGAGGAGGAGGAAGATTAAGAGAAATGGGAGGATCAATAGAAAGAGGAGACAGAAGAAGGCGAAAGAGAAGAGCGAGAAGAAGAGGAGGAGAAAAGGGATGAAGAGAAGAGCATCGGGTGAAGAAAATATTTAATTGAAACAAAGCAATAATTATTCATAAATAAATGCTTTTTCTTAGTAAGGGCAACAGTGGAACGAAGAGCAAAGAAGGAACCAAACCCATAAAACCACATTAAATCCAATTTAACTGAAACTCGCTGCCAACAGCGACAGATAAAACACTTCCATCACCTCTACGGCATTCCGCCATCCTCACCCCACCACTGACACTGGGTCGTTCAACTACTCGTTTGCATAAGGGTAGATCCTGGTAAGATGTGCCAACGCTGGTTGACAGACGAAAAAAGATAATTATGTTCCTGCTGGATTTCTGGAGCGTGGTAGCTCAGCCTTAAATGCCTGGTAAGTATATAGTGGCGCTAAATAAATACTACAACTATTACTATTCGCTACTACTGCTACTGCTACTACTGTGGGACACTGCGGCCGTTTGGTTAGAGCACTCGATTTGTATGGGTTAAATCTTCCTCCTGGATTCGGTTTCTGTGTGGGGGACCCTCACTCACTGTTGCTCAGCGCCATCGATTGGCACCGAATAAATGCACAACTTTATAAGTATATATTATTGTATATTATATACTATTATATTATGATTATAATTCACACGCCAATCCAAAGTTGTCGCTAAGCATTATATATGTAACAGTGCTCGTCTTATACACCTTTAACATGCATTCATTGGAAGTTATAAGTAGCGCAGCTGCGTTTAACCGACAGTGCTGCCAACAAAATAATCTTTGTCGGCGGAAACGGCCTATGTTGTCATAAGCTGCCGTTAAACTGTGGATCAATCAACCGACAGTGCTCTTCCGACCGGCTGATTATAGAGTTGACAATGTCAACGGCCCATGGCGACCACAAAATGTCGGTTAAAAATTGACCGCAACGGTGAGATGCATGGGAAGGTCGACGTTATTAACGTTGACGTTCCATAGGAGAGTGATAAATCAGTGGTGATGAGAAATTGTGATTGAATGACTTGGTCTAGGGCCCAACACAATAACCGTCGCCCTCCGCCGTTATCAAAGCTTTCGACTGGCACCACCCGATGGTAGGCAGCTTTCCATTTGTGGCCGCCAAGGACCGTTAACTTCGACCTTTCGGATAAGTTTCTCACTGTTGTTCTAGCGATTAAACGCAATTTGTTGAATATATTGCATATAAGGAATGCGTGTTAAAGGTGTCTAAGACGAGCACTGTATTGTGTACTACTTAGCGACATCGTGTGGCTGTCAAAGCCGATAACGTCGATCTCTCCATAGTCATTCCTTAACGTTATTGCTGGATATAATTTCACCCATAATGGTAGCGCCTCTGAGTAGTTTCCTTGAAGGGGCGCTATATAAATTCCCGAATGAATGAATGAATGAATTATGGGAGATTTTCTTTCACGCATAACTACAGTAGTTTAACGATTCTGTGTATCAGCGTAAATGATAACTCCGCCACTGATCGTACTCTGTCAGTGCCAGTCCCAAGCCTGGATAAAGGAGGGGGCGACGCTAATGATCTTTGTTATCACACAGTGTCGTTAAACTGAAACTACTACTAACGTAAATGATCAGCATCGCCCTCTTCTATTATACAAAGGCTCCAGACTGGCACCTTCAGAGTTTACGGCAGTGGCCGAGATTTTCTTTCATTTATGCGTAGTTTAAGCTGTGTAACAGCTTAAATGATTAGAGTCGCCCTCCTCCGTTATCAGGGCTTCAGACTGGCACCACCAGACGCTAAGCAGCTATTACGAGTACACTTACCGTAAACCGTCTGTAAGAAGATGAGACGGCGAGGGAGAAGACTGACCACCTTCACTCATATGCCGAGGCTAAGAGAAATGAAGTCACTAACGCTTCATAACAATGGCTGCCTCTCAGACTGGCTTAAAGGACTGATCTTCTTCTCTTCTTACCTCAACTCTCTTCCACACACAGCAAACCATCATGATGTATAATCCGAGCAAGTACATTACACTGTCCAATACATCGAAGTTTCTCAACGCCACTTACATATGAATTAGAAGATTTATTTGATCTATTGTTCCATGTAAAGTACTATAAATTATCAATCAATCAGTCAATCAATCTAAATTTTTATTTGGCGCCCCTTTAAGGTCTCATCATCACAGTCATCATCACTGCAGGACGCGGTAGCATATTGGATAGAGCGTAAGGCAGAAAAGAGGAGGAGGGGCGAAGGAAAGGGAGGAATATGATAACGAGGAGTGGCGAAGAAAAAGAAGGAGAAAAATTATATTAAAAGTCGTGGAGTGAAGGAGAAAATGATAACGAAAGGTGGATGAGAGGGGCGGAGCGAATGGAGTAGGAGCAAAATGAGATGGAGGAGGAGCAGGAGGATAGACATTAAGAGGAGACAGAATATGGCGAGAGTGAAGAGCAAGGAGGAGAAACAGGAGGAAGAAGTAGAAGAGGAGAAAAGAGAAGAGGATTATAAAGAGGAATTTATAAGAAGAAATCAATTTCTAGCCTCCTTATCTGAGATAGCTACCGTGTAGGACGCTGTAGGTGCCTTGAACAAGTCCTTCACTCACAAGTGCTCAGCGCCATCGATTGATGCTTCGTCATTAGATAGTGGCGCTTAATAAATGCAAAAATATATTATGATTATCCTTAGCGCGTCAATGCCCAGATGTGGCTAAGCAATAGATGATACTAATGCTCGTATTAGACACCTTTAACAGTCATTCCTCTCAGGTTATAAATACTGCCAATGCGTTCAATCGTTAGATATGCGTCTATTCCCGTTTTTTATAGGGGAAGTTCGACGTGAACGGTTATTGACGGCCACAAAATCGTAATAAACACCGAAAAACTGCGTATCATCGGGTGGTGCATGTCCGAAGGCCGGATTATTAAGGAGGGCAACGATATTTATCTCTCTTATGACGCTGTATCATTAAACCGAACTACCATTACGGATGAAAACATATGGAATAACACAAGGAAATGACTAAGAGGTTGACGTAGTAGGCTTTCACAGTCACAAGATGTTGCTAAACATTTGATAATACAGCGCTCGTCTTAGACACCTTTAATGCGTATTTTATCTACGCTATAAATTCTGTCATGGCGACAAAAGAGCTGTAATATGACTAAATAATTTTTGTCGACGGCAACGTTTGGCCTATAATATTATGTTGTCATAAACTGTCGTTAACCTCTGTATCCATCCAATCGCCAGACATATCCACCGATCCTCCCCCACGGCCCACAGGTTTCTGTCGATGCTGAAGGTCCTTGGCGGCCACAGGATGTCTCCACAAAATCCGCCTATAACGGGGAAGTGCTAGTCCGAAGGCTGGGATAAGGAGGGTGACGATAATCAGCTTCATAATGACACAGCGTCGTTAAACCGAAATTGCTACCTTATAAGACGGGATTGAATCTGCACAGTGATTTCTATGGTTGTTTGATGTGCTCATCCGAAAGAATCATGTTACCAATTATGAGAAGGAAGAAGAAAAACAAGTGGAACAGTTCCTTATACTTAACCTGAGAGTCAGCCATGGGCGAAGTGTTAGCGGCTTCAAATTTCTTAACCTCGGCATATGATGGCGGGTGGCCAGTCCTCTCCCTCGCCGTCTGTTTATTCCACCAACAGCGTGCGGCCATTGTACTCATTATGGCTGAGTTGGTTAGGAGGTTCAAGGAGCCCACATCTGGAAACAACATTTTTTTAACCACCGAACTCTCGGTTTACAATCCATCCGGCTAACCACTGGACTATCACGCGCTGTATTTACTGATCGCTGCTTAATGAAATCTTTTATTACATTGTATGTATCCGGACATTTAATATAGCGCATTTTCAATCAACACAGAATAGATTGACAGGTTAAGATGACCAGTCTCCGTCAGAGTCGCCGATATATGGGTCAAGAGATTTCTTTGAACAACTCCTCTGAGATGACGCATTGCTCGTGAATAAGCTGGTGCCCTTCGCTTAGCTTATAAGTGGTGCTTTATTAATTTCGATATTACGATTAGAAGCAAACTATATTTTAACTGTTACGTTTGGTTTGAAGAACCTTTCAAGTCGAGTTCAATTACACTTTCCCCCGCAATAATTCGTTAACGAAAACGTAGTTTCTGAATTTATACCGACGGCCAAGAACATTTTAAAGGTGTTTAACGATACAATCGCATAATCTATAATTGTATAACGAAATCTTACGGGTTCCAGGACCGGTAACGTTCAGCTTGCTTTACCAGATTAGTGTATTGATGCATGAATCGTTATCTAGAGATTTATACAGCGTCCTAGAAAGTTAATTAGAGGGAACAGGATTATTAACAGGCGCTCAATCAAAACAGAGTCGATAGACGGGTTAGGGCGATCAGGCTCATTCAAAGTCAATGAGACATGCGACAAGCGTTTACTAAGTAAACATTAGCTCATGTAGAATTAGTATTTGACACTATCTTTGGGCCTCTGTGGTGAAGTTGAGAACAACGTTGCGTTACGAGAGCACAGGGAAGGATCTGGCGATTAAATTAGCAGAATTGAATTAATTTAATTAATAAATTACCATTGAGAGTTTAACGACATCTTATGGCATAAAAGATCGTTGCATTTTGCTTGCTTGTTTACTGTTTAACGACCACTGTGTGGTAACAAAGACCATTAGCGTCGCCCTCCTTTTTTATCCAGGCTTGGAACTGGCACTGTCAGAAAGCGAACAGTGGCGGATTAGTTACTTTTATACAGTTCTCCCTGTTTAGGTGATTCGCATTTAAGACAATAATTAACAATCGGATCCACAGTTTAACGGCAGCTTATGACTACATAGGCCGTTCCCGCCGACAAAGATTAGTTTTTGGCATATTACAGCTCAATGCTTTTGAAGAATATATATCATCGTTTGTATGCGTTTTAAAGGTGTTATCAGGACAATCGCATGATCCATTGTTTAGCGATATCTTACGGTTCTCAAGGCCGTTTATTTCGAACTTACCTTACCAGAATAAACTGAATCTCGAGTTATAGATTTTTATAAGCTGTTTGATGCCACAGGAATAACGAGAACTGTTCAAAATAATTTATGTCGACGTCAACGGCCATCATTGTCATAATATGCAGTTAAACTCTGGATCCAATCCATAGGCCTAATGATGATTAATTTGGTGAAGTTGAGTCGTAGAGTAAGGTCGACATTAACGGTCCTTGGCTGTCACAAGATATCGCTACAAAAGGTAAAAACTAGCTGCCATCTTTCGGTGCCAGTCCGAAGCCTGGACAGAGGAGGAGGGCGAAGCAATCCATCTTCCATAGTACACATAATCTTCGCTATCTAGGACAGACTGACTCGTTAAACCGAAAAGTAAACTATCATAACGAATGAAAAGATATCCAATGAAAACATGAAGAGATGACTTAACAAAGATCATCGTAATAAGCTTTGAAAGCAACAAGATGTCGCGAAACAATTGATAACACATTGCTCGTCTTAGACACCTTTACAATCATTATTGAGAGGCTATAAATAAAATCATAACTTTATTCACCACAGCAAAAGAACCAATACCCAGCATTAGGTAAGGTCGACATCAACGGCCCTTGGCCGCCACACGATGTTTCCACACAGCGAAGAAACTGCTTACCTATGGGGTAGGGCCCGTCTTAAGGCTGGCATAAGGAGGGCAACGGCAATCAGCTTCGTTATGACACAGCGTCGTTAGACCTGTAATATGCGAAAAATAATCTTTGTCGTTAAACTGTGGATCCAATCCAGTCTTTAAAGAGAAACTACAGACTTATTAGACGGGATTGAATCTGCGCTGTCATTTCTATAGTTGAGTGACGTGGTCATCGGAATGCAAATCTCGAACCAAATTTCTGCCCCGCCTGGGATTTGAACCCGACCTCTCGATTGACAGTCCATCAGGCTAACCACTGGACTATCACGCGCTGAAGTCACTGAAACACATTGCTTAACCCTTTCCCGCCGGATCGGGTCCCTAGGGACCCGAAATGGGAGGTGTTGAAACAAACTAGAAACTATTTATAATATCACTATGTCATACCTAAAAATAGCATCAGTAATGATGTCCGGAAAATTTCGCGTGTTTTGGAGTCTAAGTTTGTTGACAGAAAGTCAGAAATTACTTAGCAAAACAAGTTTTGAAGTTATGGATAAAAGTATCCCCTAGATCTGAATGTTTGAGGCATGTAATAAATGCTTCTGACGATGAATTTTCATCTTCTGACAATGAATTCATCGGAGATTTGAAGATCGCCCGTGAAGACATTATTGGGACAGGCCTGGGTTGCGATTTGGAGGAAAGTCTGATACCGAAACTTAACTTTTAGACTCCGCATTGCTAAATGATGATAAAGTCCTGGTAGGCACACTCCCCCCATTCCTAGGCTGCTTGGCAAGCATTTTTCATCCTATGCACATGTTTGGAGAAGGTGCTGAGTCTGTACCAAGCACAGAAATCCTGAGAGTGCGAAATACAAATATACTAAGATAACGACATGTTGCGAAAAATGCAATGTCCATTTGTGTATCGGTGACTGTATTGCATGTTGGCATTCGAAGGGCGCTATATAAATTAAGTTTTGTATACAATAAAATGAACATTTCAAAGAGAGGTCTGCTGATTCAGAAAATATACACTTTATAATGCTTATCTGTAACCCTTGCTGCACTATTGTTGTTCCACTATGGGTACTGTCGATGTTCATTTGTGTATCGGTGACTGTTTTGCATGTTGGCATTCGAAGGGCGCTATATAAATCAAGTTTTGTGTACAATAAAATGTACATTTCAAAGGGGGTCAGCCAAGTGTGACGTCACATCACGTCTGTGTAATTAAATTTAACAATTAACAACAATTTAATCTTAAAATAACAGCACTAATTTTGAGTATTAAAATTTTCATAATTTTTGATTATTTTAATGTATACGGGCACCATTATTAATAATTTTCTAATTATTTAAATATTTGTCACCATAAGATTTTAAATACTTATTACAATGACAATAAATGGGCATTGAAACATGTTTTATTATCATGTGGAAGTTTCGTTTTGGGGGGGTCAGAGCTTTGTGACGTCATTTTTCAGGGGGGTGTGACTTTTTGTGACGAAGTGTGACGAGGGGGAGGGGGGTCAAAAATCGGCCAAAATGGCGTGACGTCATTTATGGACGGCCCCTGTATCGGTGACTGTTTTGCATGTTGGCATTCGAAGGGCGCTATATAAATCAAGTTTTGTGTACAATAAAATGTACATTTCAAAGAGGGAAGTCTGCTGATTCAGAAAATATATAATTTATAATGCTTCTCTGTAATCCTTGTTGCATTATTGTTGTTCCACTATGGGTACCGTGAATTTACTAATTTTCTGAAAAAACAATTCAGGCGGGAATGGGTTAATTAATAGAATCGGAATAATAATTATTATGAATATTATTCGTGCGTCAATCCCAAGTTGTCGCTATGTAACTTATAATACAGTGCTCGTCTTAAACACCTTTAACACGCTTTCTTCAGAATTTATAAATAGAGCAACTGCGTTTATTAAACGGCAGTATTACTTTCAGTCGATCATAATAGAATACATATCGATGTCAATTGTCAACGGCCCTTGGCGGAAACAAAATATTCATTAAAAATTAATCACTACGGTTAGATCCATGCTTTGGGAAGATCCACGTTAACGGCCCTTTGCGGCCACCAAATAAAATAAACAATGTTTTCGCTAGATCAGTCTATTAATTTTTTTAGCTCTTGATTTTCCATCTATGACTAGCACTAACTCTTTCTCCCCTAGGTTCCCCTGATATACAATAATTTCTCCCATTCAACTCTTTGCTTGTATATATAATATTTGTTTGTTTGTTTGTTTAAATGTATTAATCTTGCCATGTTCAGTGCTGTGCGTGTGCTGGTGCTTCTCAATAAAGAATATTCTTACTTACCTACTTAAATATGGTATGAACAATTGAAACCTGCCTACCATCGGGTATTATGATACAGTTGTCTATAGCTGATTGGTTACAGCGCTCGCTTTGTAACACGGAGAGTACGGATTCGAGTCTCCTCCCGTGAAACTGTAACTCTGTGTAGGGACCTTGAGCAAGTCCTTGCTACAACTTCTCAGCGCCATCGATTAATGCCTTGTCATTACACAGAGGCGTCTAATAAATACTCAAATATATTGGCGTTATCCTACGCTCGCCAATCCCAAGATGTAGCTAAGCAAGCGATAATACAGTGATCGTCTTAGACACCTTTAACACTCATTATTCCCACGCTATAAATGCAGGAAACACGTTTAAACGCTAGTTAATGGTCCTTTGTCCATCACCTCTTGACTGTAAAAAGAAAATAATTTCAGAGTTATTAAGAAATAAATGTCAATTATATAAACATGAAATTTCCATTGAAACCTTTTTGACAGTAACTTTATTTCAGAATGAAGTGTATAGTTTAGTTAAGATAATTAACAATGGAAAAATTCTGCAAAGAGATATTTTAAGTTTGTTGGTGTGAATAGTTTTATATCTTCGTTAAATCTGTAAATATTTAATTAGTCTTCTACTGAGACATGTTTTTTTTAGTAAGTATTGCATTATTGTGATGCACATGTTGCAGTAATTGTAATTGTAATCGAACATTTATATAGCGCTGCTCAAAATCAGCAGCGCTCTCGACCTGCTTCAGTGCCTGCGTCAGAGAACAAAAATGTCTTAAGGCGTCTACGGAACTGAGAAGGTGATAGGGCTAGTAACTCAAGGCGAAGAGATTGGGGAAGAGAGTTCCAAGCTGATGGGCCAACACGTGCAAAGCACCTAGAGTGGGCCGTAGCAGAACGCATGCGAGGGACAACCATCAGGCCACGGGTCGAAGATCGCAAAGAGGCCCTCGCAGGTAAAGAGGAGACCAAAGGTGCAAAAAGACCTCAGGTAGGATGGGGCCACCCCAACAAGGCAGTTACGCATGAGGGAAATGATTTTGAATTGTACCTGCTGTTGGATAGGGAGCCAGTGAAGGGTATCCCGAATATAGCCTGAGATATGGGTAAACTTTGGAATTTCGCCTATAAGCCGAGCTGCTGCATTAAGAATAGACTGGAGTTTGTGAGTATTAGAGGCAGAGAGTCCAATGTATGCAGCGTTCCCAAAGTCAACCCGAGTGCAGATCAAGGCGTGGATCAGAGTAGTAATGGCATGCAGTGAAAGAGAGCTGCGAATGGAACGTAGTTGACGCAGATGGTAGAAGCAAGATCTGGAAACCGAGTTGACCTAGTCAGTAAAAGAAAGGGAAGGATCCAAGACAATTCCCAGGTCACGAACAGAAGAGGAGAAGGATGTGGGGGAATCTGAGATGAAGGGAATCAATATCAATCTTATTGAGCTGAAGACGGCCACCAAGCCATATGAATTGTGTCTTGTCAGGATTCAGCCGCAGGCGGTTAGAGGAGAGCCATGCGTCTATGGCAGAGGAAGCCTCTAACAACCGCTCTACCATTTGAACAGCAGAAGATGCTGGGCCATGTAAAAAGGCCTGGGTATCGTCGGCAAATTGATGGGAAGAGACCCCAAACAGTTGGAAAATACCTCCAAGGTCTGAGGTATACAGAACAAATAGTAGAGGAGCAAGAACAGAGCCTTGAGGAAGACCATAGGGGACAGTGACCCAAGGAGTGCGGTTTGAACCAAAGACCACGGATATGGTCCTATCAGTAAGAAAAGATTGGAACCAAAGGAGAGCCCTGTCTGTGATGCCAAAAGAATTAGATAGCCGGCTAAGGAGGATAGAATGGTCTACTACTCTACTGTGTCGAATGCTGCGCTGATGTCATACAGGGCGAGAAGAGTAACGTGACTGTGGTCAAGCGCTTGGAAGACATCAGTAATAAGCCTGAGCAGGAGAGTTTCAGTAGAATGGAATTTCCTGAAACCCGATTGAAATGATGGCATGAGTGGTACTCTGATGCCTCAGTTTTGATTGTATGTGTAGATGCTGGTTTTTGAAACACACATAGACAACTTTTATTCAACTGCTGATATTTAAACATGTTATGTCATATTACATTCATAATATTTAAGTTATTGAATTGTATATTTTCTGTATTTTCGTCAACGGCCATTGATGTCATAAGACGACGTTAAATTTTGGAAAGTTTGGATTAATAAAATAAATCGCTAGAACCATCACCCAGAGCGCTCTCGTAGATAATACTGCACAGCCTTTAAACGCGCCGACCTCAACCAAAAATAGCCACGTTGGATTTCCCGATGCGTGAGTTTTCCCACCCTAAACACCACGCCGTCGACGGTTTCCTACCAAACATGGAATGTAATGCAGTCACGTGCTTTACAAAACAGTTCCACCTAGTGACCCAGACAGACACCATCATGTTGCCCGGCAACCGAACGTCGTCATGGAAACGGTTGCCGCTAGCAACCCCAAGGTAAGACATTGCGTGAAGGCGGGTGAAAAGCGACCGGCCGAGCTCTACGTGGATGAGTGTTGCGTCTCCCGTTCGAGACGTTGCAATGGACCCCTACTCTGTTGATGGGATATGAAGGAGTGCCCCTCTCTTTTTGCCTAAGGACCAGTTCTTCGGGACATCATCTGCATTGAGAAACACAGTTTTTCATCAGAAATCGTCGTCTGATCTTCTCCACATATGAATGATAACGGCTGGGTTTTGGTGCGACATCGCTCGAATGCCTCGTGCCTTAGACACCGCAATTACTAATTAGGCCTAAGTAGTAATTTTAAGATTTTAGATTAAATTAAATGAAAATTAAAGCATCCCTTTTCAAATGCTTTTACGTCTATCACCCCTAAGGCTATTCCTTCAAGAATTTCTGCCCTAATCTATCCAACCCTACTCTATTCCATTTGTACATTCAAACACCATCCTATTATTTATTGTTACCATTAGTACTACGCATTTACTAAGCGAAGCTATACAATAGCAGACATTTTATCCGTTGTTTATGACCATATTTGTGGCCGCCAAGGGCCGTTAACGTCGAATTTACCATACGTGTGCCCAGGTTTACTGGTTACTCTAGCGTTTAAACGCATTTCCTCTATTTATAGATTATGAAGAATGAGTGCTAAAGGTGTCTAAGGTGCACTCTGTATTATGCTTTGTTCAGCGACATCTTTCGTCTGCCAAGGCCAAAGTCGTCGACCTTTAACCCTAGGGCTACCAAGCTTTTTTTGTAACACGGACTACCAAGAGGGGGGTGGTTACCACCCCCCTGGATTTCGTGTTTGGTTTCACATATCATAACTTGTAATATAGCATTGATTCAGCATTCATTTCTGCACAGAATGGTATATTTAGTTGTACATTATGTGAATGCACCTCGAAATTACATAGCTTTTAACAAAGGAACCCATTAATTAGCAATATTGTATATTATTGCGTACATTTTGTACTTTTTGGATAAACAAATATAAGATTATGTGTGTTTTGAAACTAATCTATGTATAAAAGATACACAAAATCATCCCTACACATGTTTATATAGTATAAATGTACATCCATACATATATATCCATACATATATATATCGGTTTACGTTGTAATGCTGTATTCAGCCATTTTCACACAGATTACGCGTATTATTATTTATTTTGATCACTTCCGGTATTCAAAAGACAAAGATGTAGGTATGCAAATGAAGCCCTTCATTCCCTCTAAAGAATGGTATCTTTGTTTCTCTTCCAGGAAGACAAATGAATACGCTACAGACAAAAAACTAAGGGGGAGTCCTTCCATTCAGCCATTTTTCACGCATATTACACGTATTATTATTTATTTTGAGCACTTCCGGTTGTCTCAGGTCAACTCAGTGACCATAGAAATGTAGCCCCACATTCCCTCTATAGAATGGTATAATCTGTGTCTCTTAATATTAAATGACGGATAAGATATAGTCGAAAATCTAGGGGGGGTATCCCCCTGGTACCTCGGGTATATTGGGTATAACTTTTGAACGGTGTGAGATATCATCTCACATTTTACCTCAAAACGTGTGTAAATGAACCCCTACAGCTACCTAAAAGGTCAAATTTTTATTCCATACGGAAAAAGTTTGAGATTGAAAAAAAACCTAGGGGGTGGCAACCACCCCCTCTTGGTCGACCGAGGGTTAACTTATATTCTAACTAGATATTAGATAAGAATAGTTATGTTTCCATACGTGACTGTAGTTCCTGTTTAATGACGCTGCGTCAATTAATGATCAGCGTCGCCCTCCTCCGTTATCAAAGTTTCGGACAAGCACTACCCCAATGATAGGCGGTTTTTCTTTTGCTTATAGCCATTGTGTGGCCGCCAAGGGCCGTTAACGTCGACGTTACCAACAAGAAAAGAGTGTAGTGGAATTCTAGAGATTAGACGCATTTGCCGAATTTATAGCGTTAAAAGGTTACGTGATAAAGGTGTTTAATGGAGCACTGTATTATCTATTGCTTACCGACGACCTAGGATTAGCGGGCGATGATAATTCATGACATATTTGTGCATTTATTAAGCGCCAATAATTCCTTCGACAGAAACTGATCATTCAGTGTCTCCATCTATCGGCGAGTTATGGAAGAGATCTCTTGACGTCTTGATTAGATTTAGATCATAAGAAATGTGACGAGATTAGGTGATCAGATTTGATTAGGTCATAAGAAGAGATCAGATTAGACAAGAGGAGATGATGATTAAATTAAGGAGATTCGAATAAAATTATTATTATTATTAAAGATTAGATCTTAATTCACTAGGTCAGATGAAACTAAATGGATAGCCTAGACAGGATTTGAAAAGATTAGTGAAAATTAAGTTATATGAATTTAGTGCATAGTGATGATTAAATGATTAGATGATTAGATTAGACCCTTAGATTGGTTGTATTATTATACTATTGGGGGGCCCGATAGCGCATTGGATAACACAGTGGCATAGAGAGGGAGAGGTACCGAGAGAGAGATCCGTAGGCGGGCATGCTTTGTAGGCTGCTATTAGCGCCGTGTATTGCAGGCTGTCTGTTCTGTTAGTAGTTAAGATTTATGTCTTCTGTCATTCACATTGTGTTCTTGTGAATTGTTTAATTGTCATAACATGTAAATGTACATCGCAGTGTATTTGTCAGGCGCTTCATTAAAGAAAAGATATTATTATTATTTTATTAAAGAATTATTAGATTAGATGATTTTGATTACATGGTTGGCATACATAAGCCAGATCCGAAATGATTATGATTAGATTTTTTACTCCTTACAATTAGGGGTTAATTGAAGATTGAACTGTAAAATCACAATTGTTCCACAGCAAATTCTTCAGGACCAAGAATATGGTGGTGTGAGTTTGGCGGACGTTTTAGGGAGATAAAGAATGCGCTCAATCTGTTCCTGTTATTAGCGCTTTTAGTTTAATTGGGTTTTACGAGGCTTTATGGGTTTAGACTCTTCGTCTCAGTTTACTAAGAAAAAGCTGTTATTTATAAATTGTTTGTTACAATGAATTCCTCTTCGTCGCCCTCTTCTCTTTCTCCTTTTCCTCCTCTTCTTCCTCATCTTCCTGTTTCTCTTCCTCGCTCTTCTCTCTCGCATTCTCCTGTCTCTTCTTTTTATTCATCCTCACATTTCTCCTTCTCCTCCACCTGGCCCGCTCATCATCCACCTCTTCCTTTTCCATCCTCTTCCTCTTCCTTCTCCTTCTCATTTTCCTCCTCTTCCTCTTCGGAGGAAAAGAAGCAGAAGAAGAAAACTGAGACACAAGAAGAGGAGGAAGAAGAGAAGGAAGGGCGGAGGAAAAAGAGGAGGTGGAAAATGATACGAAGAAGAAGGTGGAGGAGGAGGAGGAGGAGAAAGTGATGAAGAGGAAGAGGAGGAGAGGCGAAGCAGAAGGAGGAATATGATAAGGAGGAGTGGCGGAGAAAAAAGAGGAGGAGGAAAGTGATATGAAAGAGAGGATGATGTGAGGAGGAGAAGATGATAAAGAAAAGGAGGAGAGAAGGGGCGGAGGAAATGGATAAGGAGGAAAATGAGATGGAGGAGGAGGAGGAGGAGAAGAAAGAGAAATGGGAGGATCAATAGAAAGAGGAGACAGGAGATGGTGAGAGTGAAGAGCGAGGAGGAGAAAGAGGAAAAAGAAGTAGAAGAGGAGGAAAAAGAAGAGGATGATGAAGAGGAATTTATTAGAACAAAGAACTTTCTAGCCTCCTCCTCTGAGAGAGTTACCGTGTAGGGACCTAGAGCAAGTCCTTCACTCACGAGTGCTCAGCGCCATCGATTGATGCTTCGTCACTAGATAGAGGCGCTTAATAAATGCAAAAATATATTATAATTATCCTTGGCGCGTCAATCCCCAGATGTCGTCTAGCAATAGAGGATATAATGCCCGTCTTAGACACCTTTAACAATAATTCCACCGAGGTTATATAAATGCAGCCAATGCGTTCAATCGCTAGACATCCTGATACCGCTTCTTATAGGGTAAGGTCGACGTGAACGGCCATTGACGGCCACAGAATGGTGATAAACACCGGAAAATCTGCGTAACATCGGGTGGTGCCAGTCCGAAGGCTGGATTATTAAGGAGGGTGACATTATTTATCTATCGATGTTAACGGACCTTGCCGCCTATAATGGGGAAGTGCCAGTCCAAAGGCTAGAATAAGGAGGGCAACGACAGTCATCTTCTTTATGACACAGCGTCGTTAAACTTGAAATTGCCGCCTTGTAGGAACGGGCTTCAGTCTGCGGAATGGTTTTTATAGTTGTTTGATGCGCTCATCCGAAAGCATCAGGTTCAAATACCAAGGAAGAAGAAGAGAAGCGGAGCAGTTCCTTAATATGCCTAAGCTAAGAGTCAGCCATTGGTGAAGTTTAAGCGGCTTTAAATTCCTTAACCTCAGCATTTTAGGGCGGGTGTCAAGTCCTCTCCATCGCCGTCTGATCTTCACACAAAAAGCGTACAGCCAGAGAACTCATTATAGCGGAGTTGACTAGAAGGCGCAAGCAGCCCAATTCTCGAACCAAATTTCTGCCCAGCCTGGGATTTGAACCCGACCTCTCGACTGACAGTCTTGCACGCTAACCACTATACTATGACGCGCTGAAGTTACTGATGACTGCCTGTTGAAATCTTTGATCACAATGTATATAATTATGAGGACATTTAATATATCGCGTTTTCAGTCAACACAGAATCAATAGGAATGTAAGATCACAAGTTTTTCGTCAGAGTCGCCGATATATGAGACAAGAGATTTCTTTAAACAACTTTTCTGCACGACGCAGCGCTCGTGAATAAGCTGGTGCCCTTATTTGGACATTTTCTGAATATCGTTACAGAGAATCTTGTTAGGTGAGTTCAGGACGACGTCAACAGCTCAGGAAGTCGTCAGATGGCGCTAAACGCTAGATAATTTGATGTCCTCCTTAAACACCTTTAAAACGATGTCGATCCATCGTATGAATTCGTCAGTTACGATTTATCGGCAGATCAAACAAAGTCCGATAATACAGTCGATACTAGATCGTTCTGCGTTGTGAGCAACCCATTTGGGTGCCATCGAATTTTTATGGTTATTTCGGAAAGGTATCAACCTCCGTTATGCCTTGAATGTAGGGTGAGCTACGGTGTGGTGGCTAGAGTGATAGACTTGCTCCCCCATCTCCAACCAATATGGCAATATTGAATGCACTGTCAGCGATATTGATTACACTGTCAGTGGGAAGATCAAAGGAGCAAATTCATCTAATAACCCCTTTTGCGTAATTGTTTGCATTGGCTTCGTGTTCGGCAAAGAATCTGCGCCAAATTGGGTCGCATGCCTTAAAAAATATTGAACTGTGTTCTCTAGATGTCGTCGTAAAACCGTCAACAATGCAACGCTCTCCTTATAATATGTCTTCAATCGATCTTACAAATTCATCAGTGGCGTTCTATCACTAGATCCTTTTATCGCTTGCATAGATTGAATGTAAGGTGAGGGTTGACGTCAACGGAATTGGAATTCGCAAGGTTCAGCTAAACAATGGATAATAGTTCATACCACATTCTCAAGAATCCAGGTGAGTGCGATCATATTTTTGTGGGAATACTGGAGTGGTACTTAAAACCAGTTTACGTTCAAACAGGTTGCGCGATAGTGTAGTGGTCACAGTGTTTGGACTGTCAATCGAGAGGCTGGAGTTTCAAATCCTAGCCATGGCAGGAATTTCTGTCAAGATTTCTGCTCCACTTGCGCCCCCTAGCCAAAGCAGGTATAGGAGTAAACTGTCAGTGGGAATATCAAGGGAACTAATTCGTCTTATAACCCCAAAGCGCTTGTTGCATTGGCTTCCTGTTCAGAAGAGCATTTGTCTAAATAAATATGAGCTGTAATATGCCAAATATAATCTTTGTCGGCGGCAACGGCCTATGTTGTCATAAGCTGCCGTTAAACTGTGGATCCATCCAATCTGTCGCTACTCATTCTTCGTCGAGAAAGTGTCGTAGTTCGAATGTATTATGTTAGGTCGACGTCAACTTGCTCCCATAGCCAACGCTGGTATAATGAGTACGGGTCTAGGACATTTCCCCCGGACATTTCCCTCCCCGACATTTCCCCGGACATTTTCCCCTAGGGGACATTTCCCCCTAGGACATATCCCCCGGACATTTCTATGGTCATTTACCCGGCATAAATATTCATTGACATAAACCCACAGCAAGCCAGTGTCCTAAATCATCACACAATTATATACATCAAATTTTATACGAATTTAATAAGAAACTTACGTCTAACTTCAAGTAACTTGCAGTAGTTATAACTTCTAAGTGATATAATTATTTCACCGTGTGCAATGTACTTACGGAAGTTTATTAACATACACAATTGAGACACTAGATATGAAGTCCATCTTATTTGCGTGTATAAGAAAAAACTTTAAATATTAATGTACGTTAATATTGCTTGATAATTAAAACAGGTTCTTAGTACAGCCAGTAAAATGCACTTTCTCATGAATATTAATGCCGGGTAAGTGATCAGGGGGGAAATGTCCGGGGAAATGTCCGGGGGAAATGTCCTAGGGGGAAATGTCCGGGGAAATGTCGGGGGGAAATGTCCGGGGAAATGTCCGGATACCAATGAGGGGTTACACTGTCTAGTCACTGTATTAGTTAACGTGCTGTTATATCAACAGAGAAGACGAGGGTTGATATCCATTGTTTTGTTGCTACTGGTGATATTTCTCTCCTTAAAGGCAGTTTAAATCACTGTGGTACCACGAAATATTATAAGTCTATTGGAAAGCTAAGAACCTCCGTTATACCTTAAGGGCCACAAGAAGTAAAATTATTTTAGTGCTGAAAATAATTTCTAATTTAGTTCATAATTTTAGTTCAGCAAATAATTCCTAATTTAAATCCTAATTTCGTTGTTGAGACCAAAATAATTCCTGCTTTTAATTCTACATTTCGTTAACGAAATCAATTTTTCCAACTTCTAATTTTAGTTTTCGTTAACGAAATTATGACTGCTTGGCGGCCACAAGATGTTGCTAACCAACGGAGAAACTGCCTCCTTATACTGCCTGGATAGAGGAGGAGGCGACGCTAACTATCTTCTTTATGACACGTATCTTCGCTTAATGGAACAGACTGAAATTCCGTAGCCTCGTTAAACCGAAACTATCAGTACGCATGAAAATATATCTAATAGTAACAAATGAAATGACAAATGAGACGTCGACTTAATTTGATTTGACAGCCACAAGATGTCGTTAAACTGTCGACCAGAACAGTTCTCATCTTTAACACCTCTAACACGTCTACCAACGACGCCATAAATTCAGCCGTTTAATCGCAATAAGGCTAGATGTCGTTATACGCTGGAGAATGCAATGCTCTCCTTAGACACCTTTAATAGGCTTGCGATCGAGAATCTAAATTCGTCAGTCGCGTTGTATTGATAGATGGACGGTCCTCCACTAGAGATTGAATATAAAGTGAGGTCGATGTCAACGGTCTTTGAAACCGCAGGGTTCAGCTAAACAATGGATAATAAACAGTTCTTACAACGTTGTCAGCAACCCATTTGCATGCCATCGTATTTGTATGGGTATGCTGGAATGGTATTTATCTCCAGTTTATGTAATGGTTAGCGTGTTGGACTATCAACTCCATCCATGTATCTGTGTGTTCTGCTCGGTCGCTTATGTCATTTAATTGCCAAATTAAGACTTTTTCCAAATTAGGGCAGGATCCAGAATTTAACGACATCGTAAGGCAATAAAAGCCATTTATGTCGGCAGAAATTATTTTGAACATTTCTCACAGTTCGTGTGGCTTATTACAGTTCAATATCATACTGCTTATCCGCCATAGGCTTACTCTGTGCGGACTGATATCCTGGATGTTGACTTCTTTAGCGACTTGGTTTTAATTGCTCAGCTATAGACGAATGGTAAGTATTCAGTGGCGCTTAATAAACGCCGCAACTATTTCTACTACTATCACTATTACCATCTCAACTCTAAAGACCATCCACCCTACAAGAGCTGTAAGAGCTGATTTTTGTAACATGCCAAAAATAATCCTTGTCGGCGGCAACGGCCTATGTTGTCATAAGCTGCCGTTAAACTGTGGATCCAATCCAACCATCCACCCTAAGCCGTCTCACTGTCTGCCTGTCTACCTCTCCGGATATTGACCCCCTGTCTATCGACTTTGTTTTGATTAAGCGCCTGTGAATAAGCTGGTTCCCGCGACTTCGCTTCTGTCGGCGCTGTAGAAGTTCAGAGTTTACGATTACGATTATTTACTACTACCACCGCTGCAACTGTTGTACACTGCGGCAAATTGGTTAGACAGATTGCCTTGTAGCTCAGAGAATTAAGGGAGCGAGCCATCTCATTATAGACGGTAACTGTGTAGGATCTTGAACAAGTCCTTCACTCACAACTGCTCAGCGCCATCGATTGATGAATGGTCATTATACAGTGACGCTAATTATATTAACAAAAAAGGTTATCTGTCTGCTCCAAACTCGATAACTTAAGCCATAGATAAGATATATGTGTTTGTCTTAAACACCTTAAATACGCAGTCTTCGGAAGTTATAAATTCAGCAAATGCGTTTGAACGCTATATATTATAAATTTCCTCCAATCGAACACTCGTTGGAAAGGTTGACGCGGTTCTTGGCGGTCACAAGACGTTGATTAACAAAGGATAAATATCCACTCTTGGGTGGTGCCAGTCCGAAGTCTAGATTAAGGAGGAAGGCGACGCTAATCAATTTTGTTATGAAACAGCTTCATTTAACTAATATTAGCACAACGAATGACTGAAAAGAGGTTGACGTAATTGACCTTGACGGTCACAAGATTTCACTAAACAATTAATGACACAGTGCTGGTTTTAAACACCGCTACAACACTTAAAACAGACGCTAAATAGTCAGGAAATGTTTTTTATCGCCAGAAAACTGCGCCACTAATGGTACTCTTTCAGTGCCAGTCCCAAGCATGGAAGAAGGAGGAGGGCGACGTCAATGATCTTTGTTATCACACAGAGTCGTTATACTGAAACTACTATTACTACTACCACTACTACCACTACTACTACTACTACTACTACTACTACCACCACTACTACTACTACTACTACCACTACCACTACTACCACCACTACCACTACTACTACTACTACTACTACCACTACTACTACTACTACTACTACTACTACTACTACCACTACTACTACCACTACTACTACTACTACTACTACTACTACTACTATTTCTAGTCTTTAAGCTTTAAGGACTGAATGTATGGTGAGGTTGACATGAACGGACTTGGCATTCGCAATGTTCAACTAAACAATGGATAATAGTAGTTCATTCCATATGGCAAGCAACTCAGGTGGGTGCCATAGTATTTCTACGGTCAGCCTCCGTTGTTTTATGTTTTAACCGGGGTGCGCTATGGTCTAGTCCCTCTATTGGTAAACGTGCTGTAATGTCAACTGTAGCCTAGTTCAAATCCACAGTTTTGTTGCTACTGATTATATTTTAGTCCTTGAAGGTAATGAAAATTGCTATGGCCAGCGCAGAGAAGCCTATGATTATATGAAGTGGCGCTAAATAAATTACCATCATAAATATAAAATAAACCCTGTCGTCAAATGCTGAAAATTGTATCAATGCCGTGTCCGATTTGTACTACCCGTAGTAGTTTCACTGGGAGATCAGATGTCGAGGGAGCAGACTGGCCAACCGCCTCATATGCCGAGGAGAGCAGATGCTAGACAGTACACTGACCGTACACCGTCTGTGAGAAGATGAGACGGCGAGGGAGCAGACTGACCACCCGCCTCATATGCCGAGGATAAGAGAAATGAAGTCGCTAACGCTTCATACCCATGACTGCCTCTCAGATTATAAAGGACTGATCTTCTTATCTTCTTACCTCAACTCTGTTCCACACACAGCAATGCATCATTATGTATAATCCTAGCAAGAGTACATTACGCTGTTCAATACATCGTGAGAATGCGAAGTATCTCAATGTCACTTACATATAAAATAGAAGATTTGTTTTATCTATTGTTCCAAGTAAAGTACATAAGGTGCACAATATAAATAATCAATGAATTAGTCAATCAGAATTTATATGGCGCCCCTTAAAGGTCTCATCATCACAATCATCATCATCATCATCATCATTGCAGGACGATTGGATAGAGCGTAAGGCAGAAGAGAGGAGAAAATTATAAGGAAGAGGAGGAGGAGGAGGAGGGAGGAGGAGGAGGGAGGAGGAGAAAGAGGAGGAGCAGGAGGAGGAGGAGGAGGAGGAGGAGGAGGAGAAGGAGGAAGAGGAGGAGGAGAAGGAGGAAGAGGAGCAGGAGGAGGAGGAAGAGGAGAAAGAGGAGGAGGAAGAGGAGGAGGAGGAGGAGGAGGAGGAGGAGGAGGAAGAGGAGGAAGAGGAGGAAGAGGAGGAAGAGAGAGGAAGAGGAGGAAGAGGAGGAGGAGGAGGAGGAGGAAGAGGAGGAGCAGGAGGAGGAGGAGGAGGAAGAGGAGGAGCAGGAGGAGGAGGAGGAGGAAGAGGAGGAGGAAGAGGAGGAGCAGGAGGAGGAGCAGGAGGGGCGAAGGAAAATGAGGAATATAATAAGGAGGTGTGGCGGAGGAAAAGGCGGAGGAAAATGATACGAAAGAGAGGAGGATTAGAGGAGGAGAGGATGATAACGAAAAGGAGAGGAGAGAGGCGGAGGAAATGGATGGATGGAGGAGGAGGAGGAGAAATGGGAGGATCAATATAAAGAGGAGACAGGAGATGGCGAGAGTAAAGAGTGAGGAGGAGAAAGTAGTGGAAGAAGTAGAGGAGGATGAAAGAGAAGAGGATGATTAAGAGAAATTTATTAGAACAAAGGGATTTCTAGCCTCCTCCCCTGAGATAGTTACCGTGTAGATGCCTTGTGCAAGTCCTTCACTCACGAGTGCTCAGCGACATCGAATGATGCTTCGTCATTAGATAGTGGCGGTTACTAAATGCAAAAATATAATATGATTAGCCATCGCGCGTCAAACCCCAGATGTAGATAGGCAATAGATGATACAATGCTCGTATTAGACACCTTTAACAATAATTCCTCCTAGGCTATATAAATGCAGCCAATGCGTACAATCGCTAGATCACCCTTACACCAGACTTATAGGGTAAGTTCGACATTAATGGCCATTAACGTCCACAAACTGGTGATAAACGACAGAAAATCTGCATAACATCGGGTGATGCCAGTCCGAAGGCTGGATTATTAAGGAGGGCGATGCTACTTATGTATCAATGTTAACGGGCCTTGCCGGTCTCAGGATGTGTCTCCAGAACGGAAAACACACCTACCATGGAGAAGTGCCAAAACGAAGGCTGTATTAAAGGGAGACGATAATCAGTTTCGTCAAGACACAGCGTCGTTAAACCGAAATTGCCGCTTTATAGGAACGGACTTGAATCTGGGGAATGGTTTTATAGTTGTGTGATGTGCTCATCCGAAAGTATCAGGTTCAAATACCAAGGATTAAGAGTAGTAGAGGAACTGTTCCTTATGCCTAAGCTAAGAGTCAGCCATGGTTGAAGTTTTAGCGGCTTTAACTTCCTTAACCTTAGCATCTTAGGGTGGGTGACCAGTTCTCTCCCTCGCCGTCTGATCTTCTCACCAACAGCGTACGGCCAGAATACTCATAATAGCGAAGTTTACTAGAAGGCGCAAGGAGCCCAAATCTCGAACCAAATTTCTATCCCGTCTGGGATTTGAACTGGCGACCTCTCGATTCACAGTCCATCAGGCTAACCACTAAACTATCACGCGTTGATGGCTTCCGAGTAAAATCTTTGATCACAATGTATGTATTCGGATATTTAATATAGCGCATTTTCAGTCAAACACTGAATCAATAGGCAGGTTAAGATGACCAGTCTCCGTCACAGTCACCGAGATATGAGACAAGAGATTTCTTTGAACAACTCCTCTGAAACGACGCAGCGCTCATGAATAAGCTGATGCCCTCCGCTTAGCTACCCTACAGTAGCCTACTGTGAATCCGCACTAATTCGGCGACGAAACGCCTTTTCTGAATTTATATAGCCGGCAGAGAGAGCGTTTTAAAGGTTTCTAAGGACACAATCGCATTATCCATTATTTAGCAACATCTTGCGGCTTCCAGAGTAGAGTATGTAGCATGTATCGTAATCGTGATCTCGAGATTTCTACAGCGCCAGAGATAGCAAAGTAGAGGGAATGAACTTAGTCATAGGAGCTCAGTCAAAGCAAACTCACTGAGACATGCGACAAGCGTTTAATAACTTAGTAAGCCTTAACTCATGTAGTTTTTAAGACCATTGCGTGACCTCTGTGGGACCGTTCAGATCCGTAATGCGTTACGAGAGCACAAGGAGGGATCAGGCAATTGAATTAAAAGATTTAATTAATTTAATCAATAAATTAACATTAAGTGTTAAACGATATCTTATGCCATCAAATGTAAAAAAATTTATCCAGTTCTCAATTTTCATGGAATTTGGGTATCTTTCAATTGGTAATTAAACGCTTTTGACGAATATACCGCTATCACTTTCAAGACAAGACTTAGTAGTAGTTTAGTTTGACGACACTGCGTTAACAAGGATCATTAGCGCCGCCCTCCTCTTTCACACAGGCTTGTGACTGGCAATGCCAGAGTACGAGCAGTGGCGGAGTTCAAGACAATTAACAATGAAATGTCTTTGTCGAATGCACAGCGTTGTCAGCGTTTAAAGGTGTTAACGAGACAATCGCATTATCCATTGTTTAGCGACATCTAACGGCTTTCAAGGCCGTTTACGTCGAATTTACATTACCAGAATAAACGTAAATTCGATATTTAGAAATCGCCCAGATTAAGATAAATCGCGGGAACGAGATTATTCATATGAGCTCAGTCAAAACAAACTCGACAGACAACCATAAAGGGTCAGAATATTGTCAAAACACCAGGAGACAGATAGCCAGGAGTGCCTGCAAACCCTTCAAACCACATAACAAACTTTTATTCAGTCCCTCTCACGAGCTTAGTCACAGGAGCTCAGTCAAAACAGAATCAGTAGCCAGGTAATGTGACGAGGCTCGGTTAGAATCACTGAGACAAGCAATTAGTTGCAAACGGTGCTTAACTACGGGTTGTGTATGGCTACCAGAACCTTTCAAACCAACTTCACTTTACATAGCCTACCTTTCGAACCAGTAAAGACTAGCGATTTGGCTAGAGTCCAATGTTTTATAAGAATAACGCACAGAAGATTAAGGGAACTTTTGTGCGTTATCCTTATAAAACATTGAACTCTAGCCAAACACAATACTTCTGATCAGTCTGTTCGTTCTGCTCAGTCGTTTATGTCATTTCAATGTCAACTATTAAGACTTTTTCAAACTACTATAATAATGATCCCGAGTTTAACGACATCCAATTGCTTATCCACAATGGGTTGTCTCTCTGTCTTAGGGGATGGATCTTCTGGAAGTTGTCTTGATTTCAACTTGGTTTTATAAACCGGCGCTATAGAAATTACATTACGAAATATTACACAGTTCACAGAGAAGCCTGAATTTATCTCATTACGAAGCAGACTACTTTACAATTATGAAGCATTTAATATCTGACTCTTATTATTTGTATTCGTTACATAATTTTGTGGCCGCTAAGAACCGTTAGCGTCGATCTTACTATGAATGTGTCAAACACATGAGTTGAACCAATGAGATATATTATTAACGCTAGAGGGAACATGACGCATATTTCCTTTGCACATTTTTGAAGTCACAATCATATATATAATAACACCTTAAAGAGAGTTCCGCAGTTAATGGAAATTGAAATGACGCGTTTTGATTGGTTGAAATTCATGGACGCAGTCAAGCTTAAGCGATACTTTAATTTCTTTTAGAAGATTACGCCTTAAAAAAATCAAAAGACACAAAATAACAACTTATCCATTAAATAATATTCTAACGGCCACGTTTTCGGGATTTAATAAGTTGCTACATCCACACACTACATAATTTAGCCAGCGCTCATTAACATAACTGGTGACGTGACCATGGCAGTTGGCCAGGCATTTCACGTCGATGATGACGTCGATTTATATTATACATCTCTATGCCTAGCTTAAGGGTCACGGCTTCACCATAGATGGTAGATGCGGGCTCTAGTGATATATTTATATATTATACACTGTACATCTCTATGGGTTGAACACGTTGGCTGAATTTATTGCATGGGAAGTCTGCGTGATAAAGGTGTTTAAGATGTGCATATTTATTATCCTTTATTTAGCGATATCTAGGGATTGGTGCGTGATAGATAATTATAATATGTTAATTTTGTGCATTTATTTAACACTACTGTCTAATGACCAAACATCAGCTTTTGTCGCTGAGCAATTGAGAGCGAAGTCAATACACAGTAACTGTTTCAGAGGAAGAGTCTCGAACCCTTACTCTCACAAAGCTGTTGCAAAGCAAGGACTCAACCAATCTTCCACCGTGTCCCACAAATCCAAGGTCAAATTCAATCGATTCGTTCAATGGAAACTGAACGAGCAGTGTCTCGACCTTGTGGCGGGTGATGGATGTGGTCCATTGACGTCTCATTGGACAAAATGGAAGATGATTAGATTAGAGATATTATAGGCTAGAACTACATTTACAGAGATCAGATCATAGTAGCCTACACTAGATCAGAATGATAAGACCGGGTGATTAATTTTGGTTAGATAAGATTATAAAGAGATTCGATGACTAGATTGCATGATTAGAGATTAGATTACAAATAGGGCCTAACTAGGTCAAATTTTATATGATTAGTATAATAGATGAACGGGTGACATTTGCTTATGTGATATTTGCTATCAATCAGCGTCGTTAAACTGAAACTACTACTATGCACTTAGATTAGATTCAATGATTAGATCAGATTCGATTATATGATTATAACGAAATGGTGATTAATTGCTTTTATTATTATTATTATTATTTATTTAGTTTTTATTATTATTGCTATTATTATTATTGTTAGGCCCTTTTATTATTAGTGTGCATTTATTAAGCGCCATTATACAATAACCAAACGTGACCCAAAGGCGCTGAGCAATTGTTAGCGAAGGAGGGAAGGAGGTTCGAACCCTTACTTTCCGCGTTACGAGGCGAGCGCTCTAACTAATCGCCTACCTGCGATGAAGATCATGATGATGACGACAATGATGACGATAATAACGACGATGATGGTGATGATGATGATGAAGCGGTTGCGATGTAGCTTTTATAAACGTCTATCACAAAAGTCTCGTTCGATTGTTGAGCCTGACAAACTTCCAAAAGCGTTCACCGAGGACTTACTAAAAAATTGTAGACATTTGTTTTTATATTTCCGTCAAGGGCTGTTAACGTAGAATTTACCATGCATGTAAGGCGGACTGTGGCACTCTAGCGATTAAACGCATTTCCTATATTTATAGATTGTGTAGACTACGTGTTAAAGGTGTCTAAGTTGAATACTCTTATGCATTGTTTAGCGACATCTTGCGGCTGCCAAGGCCAAAGTCGTCGACCTTTAACTTAAATTCTATTTAGATGTTTGATAAGATAATTATATTTCCATGCGTGGCTGTTTAAAGACGTTGCGTCATAAGATGGATAATTGATCAACGGCGCCCTCCTTTACCCAGGCTTTCGACTGGCACCACCCTAGTATTCGCCATTTGCCGAGATTTTCTTTCATATACACGTAGTTTAAAGACACAGTGTCACAGCGTAAATGATCAGCGTCGTCCTGATGGTAGGCAGTTTTTCCTTTGCTTATCGCCACTTTGTGACCCACAAGGGTCGTTAAAATCGACCTTTCCTATGAATTTAATTCTAGCGATACAGCGCTCTTGCTGAATTTATATCATCGAGAAATGCGTGTAAAAGGTGTTTTAGACGAGCACTGTTACTATTGCTTAGCGACATCCTAGGTTTTTACGCATGATGGATAATCATAATAATTATATTTGTGCAATTATTAAGCGTCACTATCTAATGACAAAACATCAATGGATGGCGCTGAGCATTCGTGAGTGAAGGACTGCTTAAAGATCCCTACACAGTAACCGTCTCAGATGAGGAGGCTCGAACCCTTATTCTCCGCGTTACAACGCAGGCACTCAACCAATCTTCCACCGTGTCACACGAATCCTAGGTCAAAATCAATCGATTTCTTCGAAAGAAACTGATCAGGAAGTGTCTCCTCCTGGCGGAGAGTTATGAGACAAGATTAGATTTTCAGATTTGATTAGATCATAAGAAGAGATCGGATTAGACAAGAGGAGATTAAATTCGAGAGATTAGATTAATATATTATTGGAGATTAGATCATAATGCACTAGATCACTGAAACTGGATGATTAGGTTGGATATGATTAGAAAAGATTAGATGATTAGTAAAAATTAGTCATATGAATATGTTACATAATACTTACATTAGATGATTCGATTAGATAGTGAGAAAAGGTAATATGTTTCGTTAGAGAATGATTAGATTAGATGATTTGATTTACATGATATAAACGACATCAGAAATATAATAATGATTAGACTAATGATCAGTTCAGATTGGCTTATAATTGTTTACTATTATATCACAGGGTGAATAGATTAGATTCGCTTAGATCAACAATCAACTCACATACGTTGGTCCCATTCCGTATCTCCATCCTCCACAGTCCGTCTGCTGTCTCTCCCAAACTGTGCGTCGTCATGTACGCCCAGTCGCTCAACCCTTCAGTGGATATGTCCCGTGACCTTCGACCGAGCAGGGTCGACCGCATATCCCCTCCCGGCCATATGAGGGCGATGTCGATGTCCCCACGACGTAAGGCCTACAGACTAACGATCGCCTGGACGTGTTCCAGGTAGCGAACCTCGTTTAGTGTTCTCGTGTTGCTCTCCAGAGGAATCTATTCCACCCGATCATCCACCATTACTCCTCTGTAACATAAGAAGATGCAGAGTTATTAGATGTGGTTACTTATATCGCGGTGTCGTCGTTATGCACAAGTGAATAATATCGGTCTAGACTATTACCGTATAGGCTACCATTATGGACTATGGCTTCAAGCGGTTATCGTAATATAGTACAGTGTAGTGGTTATCGTGCTGGACTATCGATAGAGAGGTTAGGGGTTCATATCCTCGCAATGGCAGAAATTTCTTTCAAAATGTCCGCTTCATTTGTGCCCCCTAGCGAACGCATCCCTAGTAGGCATTGCACACGGTCAGTGGGAAGGTCAAGCGAACTAATTCGTCATAATTATAACCCCATGTGTAATTATTTGCATTGGATTTGCAAAGAATTTATGCCAAATTGAGTATTATAAAGTAATAAAACCTTGAACTCTGGTCGCAAGATGGCGTTAAATCCTCGGCAATGCGATGCTCTCCTTAGACACCTTTAATACGCGTTCTCTGAATTTAATAAATTCGTCAGTTCCGTTCTTTCTTTAATTATTAGAGAGGCCACACGATTTGGCGAGGGATTTCATATAAGGTGAGGTCGACGTCAGAGGCTTTGGAAATCCTAAGGTTAACTGAAACAATGAATAGTACGTTTTCAACAACCCATCGAATTGTTTTGCTAATACTGGAAAGCTAATCCAGATTATGTTAAAGCGGTGATATTCTAATGATTAACTCCCTCGCTGTATCTTTTCGCTCTGCTCAGTAGCTATAAATGTCATTTCATTGTCACCTTAAGAATTTAACGACATCTTTTGGCAACAAAGGCCGTTGATGTCGATAGCAATTATTCTGAACAGTTATCAAAATGAAATCCTCGATAATGTTTTCCTATCCTCAGACACCTTTAATGCGAATTGTTCTCACAGTTCGTTTGGCATAATAAGCCTACAGATCAATATCATATTGCTTATCCACCATAGGTCAGAGTTTCAAATCCTCGTCATGGCATCAAAAAAACTTTATTCCTAGGCTGTTTTACAAGGGCATTTAAAATAATATTTAAAACCTAAGACCCATTTACATCAAACTGTTCAAACATTAGCCAATAATATCCTGGACCGAACTTTAAACAGCCAAAGCCTACAAATTTTTTTAAATTTTTATCTTTCTTGTAATCGCATTGCGTTGTTATTATGAATAAACGAAGATTCTATTCTATATTCTATATGGCAGAAATTTTATTCGAAATATCCGCTTCACTTGTGCCCCCGAGCGAACGCATCCCTAGTAAGCATTTCACACTGTCATTGGAAGGTCAGGTGAACTATTTCGTCATATAACCTCTGTATATAATGCTTTGCATTGGATTTGCAAAGAATTTGCGTAAAATTGTGTACATAGCTAATAAAACATTGAGCTCTTGTCGCTAGATGGCGTTAAATCCTCGGCAATGCAGTGCTCTCCTTAGACACCTTTAATACGCGTTCTCTGATTCCCATAAATTCGTCAGTTCCGTTGTGTCATTAACTTAATTAATTACTGCAGCTTTTACAATTCCAAGTATAGATTTAGATAGAAAGTTTAGATTATGTAATGGATCCAGCATCTATGCAGCAGAGTTAACTGCAATAAAAGAAGCAGTAACATGGATACTAAACACTGAGAATAATAAGAACTGCCAATATGTAATATTATCCGACTCACTAAGTGTACTTACTTCTATTAAGAAAAATAAATCTGATTCACGACCCAATTTATTTAACGAACTGATGATGCAATTGAATAGATTGGAACCTAATCAAATAAAAATGGCATGGATTCCAAGCCATGTAGACATAAGTGGTAATGAAAGAGCAGATAAATTAGCAAAGGAAGCACTCAATTTAGATAATATTAATTCCACAAAATACTTAGAATCACAAGAGATGAATACTTTTATTAAAGACTATATAATAAATAAATGGCAAATAGAGTATAACGTTGAAAAGCAAGGGAACTTCTATAAAACCATATGCCCACTTGTTTCTACTAATATAAAATTTTCTGATCCATATAGGCATAAAGAAGTACAAATTAGTAGATTGAGACTTGGTGTTGCCATTACTAATAAAAACTATTTCAAATGAAAAAGCACCCTAATGGGTTATGTGATACATGTGAGGTTACGGCAAGTATAGAACATATTCTATTGGAGTGTAAAAAGGAAAATATTTCAAATATTCTAAAAGATAAATGTAATAGTTATAAATCAGAATTTAATTTAAAATCTCTGCTTGATGTGGGATGTTTGCAGAGTGCAGTATATAATCTTGTTAAAATCATTAATAAAGGAAAAATACTATAATTATTGTCATAAATATTAGTATCAGATCAAATCTATTACAAACATATAGTTGAACACATTCCTTATGATTAAAATACCAATAAACACAAAATATGTGTGATTAATGGTCATTTCATTATTTCATTGCATTTTCTAATGATATTACATTGTTTCATAGGAAAATGTTTAATGAAATGTTTAATTAAGTATTCTGTCATGTAAATAATTGTTAACATGCATTCTTGTAAATAGATGTATGTTAAAATAAAATGTGTATATAATACATGTATATATATTACACATCTGTGCTGAATTTCTGTTTGCAAATAGCATTACATGTTATTTTAGAAAACTTAAAGAAGTACTGTTAATAACTTTGTAAACATATTTGAAAAGAGCTAAAATAGCCAAAAAAAAGAGCTGATATAACCAAAAAAGAGCTGATATAGCCAAAAAGAGCTGAAATAGCCACCAAAAAAAGAAACAAAAGGAGAAAAAGGAAAAAAAAAAGGAAAAAGATGTTAAAAAGAATTACAATAAAAGAGCCAATGGGCCAAACATAACGGAGATACAATACTTTAATATGTATCAAATCAAATAATATGTATCTATCAAATATTGTTAATATTGTTAATAAGATTGAGGAGAAAACAGTTATTAACATTATACGGAAATGAACTTAATCCGTCAGAAACTTTAAATACGTCTACATCTTATCAGAAACGGAATCAAAGCCAAGAAAAGAAAAAGAAAACTGTTGATAGAAATTATATGAAAATGAACTTAAATCGTCAGAAACTTTAAATACGTCAGCATCTTATCAGAAACGGAATCAAAGACGAGAAAGGAGAAAGTACATTTGTGAGAACATTACAAGAAAATGAACGGAAATACATCAACAACTTTAAAGACGTCAACAGCCTTTGTAGCTATAGGATGTCGTTAAATATTGGATTATGTATGTATGTATGTCATTAACTTATGCTACACCTCGCATGTCTCTTCACAGAGTCGGACTAGAGTCAAGCTCAACAGGGTCTTCATTCCCGCTAATTCTGCCAAGCCATTCCCTTGGCTGTGGTTTCGCTAGATAGTAGTTAATAACTCACAATATTTGTCGACAGATTGGGTATAAGGTAAGGTGAGGTCGACGGCAAAGGCCTTGGAAATCCTAAGTTTAACTGAAACAATGAATAAATAGTATGTTTTAACCCTTTAACGACCACAAAAATTTTTCCACCTACCCCCCTGACGACCACACATTTTTGTCAAAAACAGCCAAATAATAAAAAAATTTGAAATTGTTATATCTCCATCAGTTTTTAACATATAGATCTAAGGTAAACGCCATTCTTTAGGATTTTATCTCTCCTTTCCATCCCTGCGTCCAGGATTTGAGAAATAAAATTGTGAGGTACCCAAAGTTACCCCAAACCGAACACCCTCCCCAAATCTGATATATTTTCATGTTCAAGAGAGTCTACAACAAAATTTTCAGTGATAACATATCCTATGTGAGCACAAACAATTTGCAGAAATTGTTTCCAGACAGCATGAACAAAAAATCTTTCAAATATGTTGAAAACTGAAGGAGATACAATTTTTCTAGTATTTATACCATAGTGTAAAAATTCAGGAAAATTGCACAAAACAGCGTAAAAGTAAACAAATTTAAACTTACCGTATCTTAGTGAGTAGTTGACACATAGACATAAGGTAGACATCATTCTTTAGAATTTTATCTTCTCTTTCAATCCCTCCGTCCAGGGTTTTGAAAACATATTTTTTAGATACCCAACGTTACCCCAAACCGTTATCCCAAAAATTCGAATATTTCATATGTTCAACACAGTCTAAACAACATTTTCAGTGACAAACTGTGTTATATGAGCATAAATAAACTATGCAGACATTGTTGGCAAACAGAATAAAAAAAGAAATTTTCAAAATATCTCAATAAACGAAGGAGATACGAATGTTTTTGTTTCCGATTCAGACCCAATTTCAGACCCACGCTGAGCACGCACGCGTGGATGCCCAAGCACGAACATGTGGGTGCGATCTTCATCTACCAATGTATCAAAGCCTGTCTCATTATTCATCTAATAAGATCTAATCGACAAACTTCTTTCATCATAATAATTTATTATTTTCTTTGGCAGATGACCATTTGTCCTCAAATCGGTGAATTTAATCCACTAGTAAACAAATGCCATTTATAGCTAGACGTCGCGTGATTCAAATGCCCGTTTTGATTGGCTGTTTTTAATATACTGGGTGTTTTTCCGGGGATCCCAAGACGTCATTTAGCTCGAAATTATACGTAGGATCCAAAGCTAATAAGTATTCATAAATTTATATCGACCATGAAACGATATAAGGCTACAAATGACGAGACCCGCCCAGCACCATTCGGTACCTTCCGGTCGGAAGCCTGTGTTGTACCATTCACTACCTTCCGGTCGGGAAAGGGTTAAATAATAATAATATTCTTTACCGAAACAATCCGTTTGACAACCCGCAACCGGTTACAGTGTACAGTTATGCACTTGAAACAATTCACAAGAACACAAAATGACAGAAGACATACATCTTAACTACCAACAGAACATACCGCCTGCAATACACGACGCTAATTCTTGTAACTAGCTGCGTTATGACAGCTAGAGTAGATCAATAAACGAAAATACAATACAATAAATAAGCACCCTACAAAGCATATCCGCCTACGGACCTCGATCTCGGTACCTCTCGCTCTCTATGCCAGTGTGTTATCCAATGCGCTATCGGCCCACCCCAACAGCCCATCGAATTGTTTTGCTAATACTGGAAAGCTATTCCAGATTACGTTAAAGCCGCGATATTCAAGTGATTAACTCCCTCTCTGAATCTGTTCTTTCTGCTCAGTCGCTATATATATGTAATTTCATTGTCAACCTATTTACAATATCTTTAGGCATCAAAGGCCGTTGATGTCGACAGCGTGTCTATCTCCCTGTGTACCATTCTCTCTTTCGTCTGTTTTTTATATTCGTTTAATGTAAATCAGGTTGACAAGCCGCAACACGGTTACAAGGTAGAGTGAAATGAGATTAGTAATGTAGAATTCTGGAGGCTAATGTTCGTTCAGAGGTTATTTTTTAGCAAGCTCCTATAGAGAACCTCCTATACAGAACCTCTCTGTAATCGTGATCGTCAACTCCATCATAAATCAACAATTTTTCAACTGTTCTCTCAGTGAAACCCTCGTTAATGCTACTCTCTCATAAGACACCTTCAATACTAATTGTTACAACAGTTCGTGTGGCATAATACACCTCGGTATCAAATTCCTTATCCATCATTGCCGAAGCTTTCCCTAGTATTTCGCCTCCTAATTGCAACGTATATTAGCGTAAGACTGTCGGTCGCTAGGGATAGTTTTTCCTGTGACTTAGAAGAATTTCTAACACTTCTTTTTTTAACCGTTATGGAAATGGAACCATTTGCGATGAGGGAATAGCATGCAAAGGAATGTATTGATAAGGATATCCGGGTAGTTTTAAGTAAATAGCGGTCACTAGATGTCGACACTTTGTCTGTACCCTCTGAAATTTTAAACACCTTCTTACAGATCGCAGCGGATAATATGAAAGATAAAATCGCTAAATCCTACCTGCAAGAACTCCGCAACTGATTGCACTCTGAAAGTGCCAGTACTAAGCCTAAATGAAGGAGGAGGGCGACGCCAATGATCTTTGTTATCACACAGTGTCGTTAAACTGAAATAGCTAACTCCTACCTGCAACTCTACATGATGTTTTGTCTGTCTTTTCGGTTGTCATCATCATTGCCACTTGTATACAGTGCATTATTGTTATAATATTTTCAAATATTTTATTATTTAGCATAAAGATTTTCATTAAGTTCAGAAGACGTAAGAAACTCAGAGGCGAACGTAGCAATCGAACGCATTTGCTGAATTTATAGCGACATAAAGTTGCGTTTTGAAGGTGTCTAAGACGGCCACTATTATCATTAATTGTTGAGCGACATCTTTTGGCCGCCAAGTTCCACTAACGTCGACCTTACTTTAATACTCGGGCTACCCCCCCTTCTACGTTTTTATTAATAAAAATTTTTTCAAATGGAATATAATTTTTACATTTTAGGTAGCTGTTGCAGAATAATTTGGGCACATTTTGAGGTAAAAATCATGGTGGTATCTCACGCCATTCAAAAGTATTTATCAGCGTTAGTGGGCAGAGGATAGCTTTGTATATAAGACTTGTGAGCTGAAATGTTTATCATCTTTAGGGGGCAATGACGATCTACAACCGATGGAAAAAGCGGCCGAAGAACATGGAAGTCGTTTAATTCGATTGTTTTTCTAGCGCCTGTTTAAATCGTTGCGATTACTTCGGTCAAACGGCGCTACATCATTCGGCTGGAAATGGTCACGTGGGCTGCGTGGTATTTCTCGTCGCATTCGGGGTCAACATCTGATCACTCGACAACAACTTCAACACGCCACTAGACGTCGCTGCAATCCACAATCCTCGAATGACAATCAGTGTCAAAAGCCCGGCCCGTGGGTCAATCAACTCAAGCTCAATACTCTCTACATTCAAGCACCATCCTATTATTATTGTTGTTACTTATTATTATTATTACCATCATCATTATTATTATTACGCATTTGTCAATGGTAGGTCAAAGAAGCGCAGAACGATCTCTCGACACCAATTCAGTGTTTTTCGAAGAGGAGAGTAGTAGGATGTCAGTTGGTCGCTTCGGTCGACTCCACGCGTCTTGATGTTCTACGTGAGAATGGAACCTCGCATCCATTAAGGTTCTCCTATGTCTGTTCAATTTCACTGAAGTTGTCAATTTCCCAGTATGATGTATGCTCAGTATCATTACTCATCGTTTGTTCTTCCATTTTTAATAACAATCCAACGAGAAACAACCTGAACTTTTTCTCAACATTTCGACCAAAAATAACAATGATATATTAAAATGCGATAAAAATATTACTCTTTTCAAATTTTCAGAAATCCTTCGCCAATGTGTCACTAGTGTATCGTGCTATTATTGCCACGCTAATAGATGTATTACCCACACGCCAGATATTATATAGCAACCGTTCTCTGAAGGACGAGTTAATTCTTTATCATCATTTTGTGGTCGCTACCGATCGTTAACGTCGACGTTGCCCGCGGCATTTAGATTTCTGTCTAGCGATTAATTGGATCCACAGTTTAACGGCAGCTTATGACAACATAGGCCGTTGCTGCGAGAGCTGGACAATCAAAAAGAGGGATGAGGAGAGAATAAAAGCATTTGAAATGAAACGCATAGGAAAAATACTGGGTATATCATGGATAGAGAAGAAAACAAATGAATGGGTGCTAGAGGCAGAGGGAGTGGAAAGGAATTTACTGGAATCAATCAAAAGAAGAAAGATGTCTTACTTTGGCCCTCTTTGGGCACATAATGAGGAAACAAGGTGAATGTCTAGAGAAAGAAATTATGCAAGGAACGGTACCGGGAGCAAGCGCAAGAGGGAAACCAAGGAAGAGGTGTATGGACAATGTGGGCGAATGGTTGGAATTATCGACGGAAAGGTTGCTGCGAGAAACCGAGGACATGAGAGGATGGAGAAGAATCGTCTACAATGCGACCAACCCTCGTATCGAGGACGGTTGAAGAGAGAGAGAGAGAGAAGAAGTTGAATTCTGACTGCAAGCGAGTCTGATGGTTTGTTCCCCTAGATGTCCATGTTGTAATCGTAAACTCTTCGCGCAATTCTAAAGCTAAGCGCAGGGCACCAGCTTATTCACGAGCGCTGCGTCGTATCAGAGGGGATAGATCCAATCAAAGCCATTGACATCGGCACAAATTGACAGTGGCGACGCCAGAGGGGGCTAGGGGGTGCTTAGCCCCCCTAACTGTGGTTCAGCCCCCATAAAAGTGGGAAATAACTGCAAATCACATCGGGGATAGGACAAAAGGGAAGGTTTTTTAGCTGTAGCATCCCCAAACCAATATTTAGCAGCAATTGTCGTATACAAGAAATGTTTCTTAAAATTAATTCTTGATCACCATTCCTAATGCACATTTATTTCTTAATCTATTTATTTCAATAACATTTATTTTACAAAAATTTAAAACACACAAAAGTTGTCACACATGCAAGTAAGATATGAATTTTGTAATATTTTGGTACATTTTACAGAAGTATTTAATAATTTCAATCACACAATATTATCATAATATATGCAAATAGTTAGAACAGAACTCTAACATATCCACAGCATGTATAAACATGTATTATAGCACATCCAACAAGAGTCTACAAACGAGCAAAGCCATAGAACAAGCATTACATTATACATAACCGTTCTTCTGCTTTAACTTATAGGGTAAAGATCATCTTTAAAACAGGTGTGTAATTATTTTCTACAGTGCTAACCGTACCAATGGCATAACGCAGCAAGTAATTTTCACGTCAGTAACATAATTTTTTAATCGCCTGATGTTTATTTAGAGTCATTTGTAAACATCTTCAAGGTGTATAAACGCAGCATTACGTTTTTTCACACATCGTTTGATACAATGTATTAAACGATGTCATGTCTGGCAGCAGATATGTGGCAAAACGGGGTTTCTGCCACCCCGTTTGGTGCCTTCTTTCTTAAATTATTACACTGAATTTAGATATTTCTTTTAAAAGTTGTCACCTTGACTTGGTGTTTGCCATTTAATTCGCCAGGCACCGCCTCTAGAGTTCCTTTGGTAAGGGATATTGCGCTATATAAATTTTTAGTCGCAAGGTGGCAGTAGCATTCCTAATGTTGTGCGTTGTTGAGAGATTCTGGGTGGTTGGAAAATTCCATGGTAGTTTGTAAGTGATACAAAATTGTCAAATTGCCTGTTTTCGATAATAATTTCGATAAAACGTTTGTTAAATACGTATAATCGAAGAGTTCTCGATTCGTTAGTGAAGTTGAGCCGAAGAAATTTGATTCCTTGTCAAGATTAAACCCGATTTTTGAAGAAGTAAAAATATTTCAAGATGGACGCCGTCGCTGCCTCCGGGGTTCACCGTCGTTGAAATTGGTCGTCGGCAAGAAATATCTAAATCGAGGAAACCAAATTATACAGGGAGTCCTTTCACTGTTTCTTATTTAGAAGTTAATCAGTTCGAACTCCAGTGTAGAATTACGAGTGTTAAATTTGTGCGAAATCAATAATGCCTGAGAAGTTTGATGCTGTCACATTGTACTTTTCCACACCCCTGGGAGTGTGAAGGTCAATAGGTCACTGCTGTCAGATAGATTGTAATTCCTTTATTAATTGAAATAATAATAAAAAAATGAATAATCCTTTTCAAGAACTGTTTTCGGATGATGATTTGATGGAGGATTTGAACCCAACTGATGCTAGAATGAAAGGAAATCATGATAATGAACCCTCTGGCAGATTTCTAGATGAAGTGGTACATGATGAACTTGAATACGAGGTTCGAATCTCAGCTGAGGAAGAGTTGACACCCTTACATAGGTCCATTATACATGTAAATTTGGCAAGAGATAGGTTAAAGACTGCTAGTGGAGCAAACAAGAGCCCTGACGCGTTGCGTGAGGCAACAGTCACCCTCTGCTCGGGGGTCGGGGACGAACCACCCGCCATTCTGGGAGAAAATGAAGAGATATTTTCTGAAAGTGAAGCAGCACACCTCTTGCTAAGACTAAGGGAAGAAGCATCTATGACAATGAATCGGCCTAGATACTTAGGACCTTCCAATCCTGGATTTGAACCGAAGTTAAGAACCTCATTATTAGCTCCACAGCAGCTAGCGGCCCCTAGCGACGACCGTCCCGCTATAGATAGTTTGAGGTGATGAAATTAATCGCAGTATCTTTATGTTGTCTTATTTTACTTGGAAATCGATCATTCTGGATAATGCATGCATGTGATAATAATTCTTCATTTCCCTTGCTCTTTCGTCGGAAGATAGGCCTATTATTATAAATAACCGTTCTTCTGTTTAACTTATAGGGTAAAGATCACCCTTAAAACAGGTGTGTAATTATTTTGTACAGTTCTCACCGTACCAATGGAATAACGCAGCAAGGAATTTTGAAGTCATTAATGTATAATTTGGTGGTGGTTTTTCTGTTTAACGACTAGCTGTTTGGTAACAAAGACCATTAGCGTCGCCCTCCTCCTTTACCCAGGCTTGGGACTGGCACTGTCAGAAAGCGAACAGTGGCGGAGTTAATGTATAATTTGTAATTGGGTGAAGATTATTTATAATTTATAATTGGGTGAAGATTATTTAGAGTCATTCGTAAGCATCTTTAAGGTGTTTAAACGCAGCATTACATTATTCAATTGTAATTCACATTTTATGACTACGAAGCCGTTGACTTCGACCATGCAGTAAATATATACGACATTACACGGAGTTTCTCACGAATGATTCCATCGACAGAATGTTAAACAACAGTTCAACAACATGCTATGGCTTCCTGGCTCAGACTGCATATTTTATATAATGTTCATGGAAGGTTCGATAATGGTTAGCGTGTGGACTATCAGTCGAGAGTTCGGTGGTTCAAATCCCCGCCAGGGCTGAAATTGGGTAAGAGATTACTGCTCAACCTGCGCCCCCTAGCCAACTCAGCTATCTTTGATGAGTAGACTGAGCGTACACTGTCGGTGGGAAGACAAGACGGAGATAGAGGACTCGCCATCCGGCCCTCATATGCCGAGGCTAAGAAAATGAAGTCGGTAACACTTCAAACCCATGTCTGCATCACGGCTAGCTTAGGGAACTGCTCTTCATCTTCTCCTCTTGATGTTTTTCGATGTAGCTATTGAATTCTTAGAGTCAAACGATATGTTATGATGATTTTGATGTGTGACACTTCTTACAGTTTGGAGACATCTTATACATGGGTTGACAGATGGATGGATGTGGATGGATGGATGGATGGATGGATGGATGGATGGATGGATGGATGGATGGATGGATGGATGGATGGATGGGATGGATGGATGGATGGATGGATGGATGGATGGATGGATGGATGGATGGATGGATGGATGGATGGATGGATGGATGGATGGATGGATGGATGGATGGATGGATGGATGGATGGATGGATGGATGGATGGATGGATGGATGGATGGATGGATGGATGGATGGATGGATGGATGGATGGATGGATGGATGGAGGATGGGTATGTGGATGCACAAGGGCGACTTCGAAAGAACGACCATCAAAAGGGCGATTGTTCATAAGGGCGCTGATCAAACGGGCGCGCTACGCTATTCTAAATGTACGTGCACCAAAGTGTGGATATGCAATTGGTATATTAAAGAGAATACTTACTTACTATGTGGTTAGATTGTTGGACTGTTAACCGATACACGACTGCCCGCGATAGCTCAGTTGGTAGAGCGGAGGACTGTAGTGGCAAACTTAGACATCCTTAGGTCGGTGGTTCAAATCGGCCTCGCGGGATCGTTTTAACAAAATTTATTTTTATAGTTCACGGATAAACGTTGTATCAGCATTTCTCTACATTTAAAAAAGTACAGTCAATCAAAGAAATAACATAAATAAAATGAAATGACTTGATTGTACCTTCGTTTCGAACCACCACTCGTGCTCGTCGGGACTTCTCGATTGCGGCGCCACGGATCTGGAATACTCTTCCGCTATCTGTGCGTGCCACTAATGCTGCATGTGGTTACATGGTTTTCTCTCGACTCTTAAAGACGCACTTTTCAGCTGTTTGATGGCCACGTGTTGAGCGCTTCTGTGAGACTCTTAAGTGGCGCTATATAAATGTCTTGTTACATTACATTACATTACATAAATTACAATATAATATTATTGAAATTTTGCTTTTAACGAGGTCTTATGGCAACAAAGGTTGTTGACGTTGTCAGAAATTATTTCTCGCCGTTCGCATGATGGCATAACACAGCCTCATTAGCATAGACGCTTGGCTTATATACACAACAGCCTAGCGATTAGTATTTTCCATTGCTTACAGACATCTTGTGGCTGTCAGGGTCGTTGACGTCTATAATTATATAAATGCAAAACTGCTGATTATGTCCTTTCCTTTGAACGATAGATTTTAAATATGCGCTACGTGAATGAACCTAGTTTTTCTAATTAAACTGGTTTTGCTTAACAGTTTCCTTTCGTTGGGCTGTAATGTCATCAGCGGAGAGATTCCACGATTCTGCTGGAAACGGAGATACGAGAGCCCTAATGGAGGGCACTTGGAAGGGCTAGGACTGATCAGACGACAAGGGCATGACCCCGGCCATATGGGCCGCTGTTTGGGGTCACGTGGAGATAATGAAGATCCTTGTCGAGATGATGTAAGTTACTGGGGTAAGAGTTAGTTGTTGAGTTGCGTGAGTGGCAGAGGTTTGTGTTAGATTTGTAGATTTGGAGGATTGACTGCACTTCTTTTTCACATCTTCAGTATTCAATTAATTTATCGGGTGCGATATTTTACACGCCAGACGAACGTTCGAACGGTGATTATATCATGCAGCTGGAAACTGGGTTGCGTGGTATTTCTCGTCTCATTCGGGGGTCAACATCTGGTCAATTTACAACAACTTCAACACGCCGATAGACGTCGCTGCAATCCACAATCCTCGAATGACCGTGGTCAGCTGTCTGGACAAGGCGGCGACTGACCAGATGTCCAGCAACGTTCGAACCGTCAAGAAGCAGCGAGAGTCGGCCATCCGTGACGCCGAGAGATGAGCCAAGTGCCTCCAGAAGTCACCCAGGAGATGGACGTCACAGGAACCGACGGCATGAAGCTGAGTTAGAGTCGTAGCTTCCAGTCCTATCTTGATTTTTTACCCTAAAACCATTCGTAGATCCAGTCTAAATAATTAATAAGCCAGGCGCATCTTTTTTCTGGGGTAATCAAACCTCCTTTTGACTTTAACTCACTGTTTTCTTTACGTATTAAATTATATCCATCAAAGTTTAGATTTTTCTTTTTTCTTTCAAATATGTTTCCTGTATGCACACTATATCAGGGTAGTATGTATGCACTTCTGCACAAATAATTTTTAATTTTAATTTTTAATTTTTAATTTTTTTATTTTTTATTTGTTTTAATTTTAATTTTTTTTTTTTTAATTTTTTTTTTTTTATTTTTTTATTTTTTATTTTTTTATTTTTTAACTTTTTAATTTTTAATATTTTAATTTTTTATTTTTATTTTTAATTTTTACTTAGCTAAGTTGTTAAGTTCTTGACTCTTGGCTTTATAACGAGTCGGTCTAGAGCGTTAAAAAGATGTGTAACGAGATCAGAAGTTTAGGCTAGCCAGGAAAAAATTTCTTGGTGTTTTTAACTTTCTGGAGTTTCCATTCGACATAGTCGTATTTTACTACATTTTAATAGTTTAATTACATCGTGCATTTATTGAGGGAGAGGGAGGGTTGAACGCCAAAATTCTCCCGATCTACTCAATGATAGAGATCATCAAATTCCCTAATGCATAGCGACATCTGACGGCAACCAGAAACGCTGATTTTCACCGTGTTTATATATACATATATAATATATATATATGTATAAATATATATATAATATATACGTTACAACCGTTTTAATAGGCTATTGTCTGATTGTGATCCGCATGACGTCCTAAGCATTATTCGCGTCATGAATGTTTAATTATTCGTCGTTTATTTCCACAATACAGTCAAACCGCCGTATTATGTGTAGGCCTACAGTCACAGTTGACAGCATTGTATTGTATTGTATTGTATTGTATTGTATTCAAACATTTATAAAGCGCCTCTCATAGGGTGAACCATTCAGAGGCGATCCCAGTGCGCAAGGCCAAACAGAATAAAAGGTTTTGAGAAAAGCAAAGGTGGAAGACAATAACATACAGTCACAGACAGTGGAGGCCTCTATTATAGCATTGCCGCTATTGCGATGTTAATTATGCATGAATAGCCTAGACTGTAGCCAGCCAAAAGGCTATAATGTTATAAAATATATTTAATTGCAGGATCAAAAAGTGGTGGTGACTATCACCACCACTTTTAAAAGTGGTGGTGACCGGACACCACCGTCACAATAGAAAGTTACGCCTATGTTCAGAGGTAAATACAGTCACAGTTGACAGTATGTTATTGTAGGGCCTCCAAACTTCTGGACTGTGGTTGCGCTTCTGGCGCAGATGTGTATGTTGTATGTATTATTTGTATGTATGCGTGTATGTGTGTGCTCTATGTGCGTCGGTATTGTATTGTATCTAAAGATTTATATAGCGCCTCTCTCAGAATAACTTCAGAAACGCTCTCGGCACGAATTATGAATTATCACGAATTAATCTCTCAATAATTTTGTTACGGGATTTCTGCTTCTCCTGCACCCCTACCCAACTCAGCTATTACGAGTACAATGGCCGTACACCGCCTATGAGAAGATGAGACGGCGACGGCGAGGGAGCAGACTGGCCACCCGCCTCAAATGCCGAGGCTGAGAGAAATGAAGTCGCTAACGGTTCATACCCATGGCTGCCTCTCAGGATAGCTTAACGGACTGATCTTCTTCTCTTACCTCAACTCTGTTTCACACAGCGAAGCACAGCGAAGCATCATGATGTCATTATCCGACCAAGTACATTACACTGTTCAATACATCGTGCCGATGCGAAGTTCCTCAATGCCACTTGCAATTAAAATAGACGATTTATTTAATCTATTGTTCCATGTAAAGTACTAATGGTACAGTCAATCAGTCAATCAATCTCAATTTTTATGGCGCCACTTCAAGATCTCATCATCACAATCATCATTATCATCATCATTGCAGGGCGATGTATCCGATTGGTTAAGGCAGAAAGTAAGGGTTCGAGCCTCCCTCACTGAAATAGCTACTGTGTAAGGAACAAGTCATTCACTCACCTAATGTTCGGCTCCATTGTTTGATGGGAGCTAAATCTTCTTATAACCAATAATGCGTAATTCCTTTTATTGACTTCCTGTTCAGCACAGTATTTGTGTCAAATTGAGGCTCATAGTTTATACAACATTTTACTCTGGTCTCTCCACGGCGTTAATAGGCTGACAATTTAATGTTTAATGTTCCTTAAACACCTTTAGTACGCCTTCTATCAACGTTATAAATTTGTCAGTTACAAATAATCTGCAACTGTCTTCTTTAGTTATGTCTATGCATTTGTTTTAATTATTATGATGTCTGATTGCACTGAACGAAAAAAATGTTTGAAAATTAAAATTAAAATATAAATTTCGTATAATGATTTCAGGTTTTATAAACTTCATAATTACAGGTTTTGTAAACTTGAAACCAATGCTGTTATAATCATTGAATAGCTGGATTGGAAAACTCGTGTACATTATTGCTGTTTATCAGGAATCTTTTCAATTTACATAAAAAAAACATTTATGTGTGATAATTGCTGCAAAACAGTGTATAATTTTCCTGAAAGACCATATTACAGTATGTTATCTTATGAAAGTAACATTGACATTAGTATCTGAACTATAATATTATGCTGATAAACAATGAATATTAGTGGCATTGTAAAGTACTGTTTAGATGCCTTTAACTCTATCAATTTTGTTTCAACTGTATTGTACATAATTTTGAAATGTCGTCAACGGCCTTTGATGTCATATGATGACGTTAAACTACGGAATAAAAAAAATTACGTAGCATCGGGTGGTGCCAGTCCGAAGGCTAGATTATTAAGGAGGGCGACGCTATTTATCTATCGATGTTTATGGCGGCCACAGGATTCTATTCTATTTCTATTTATGGACTTATAAAGCGCCTCTCACAGTACAACCTAATCAGAGGCGCTTCCAGTGCGAAAGACCCCTCGAGAAAAGAAAAGTCTTAAGGATGTCTCCACACAATGCAAAACCCGCCTACCATGGAGAAGTGCCAGTCCGAAGGCTAGAATAAGACAATCAATGAGACGACAATCAGCTTCGTTAGGAAACAGCGTGTCACAGAGTAAATGATGAGCGTCGCCCTCCGCCTTAATTTCAGCCTTCTGACCTTCACCTACAGATCGTAGGCAGTTTTTCCGCTGTTAATCAGGATTTTGTTGCCGTCAGAGACCTTTTGCGTCGAACTTCCACTATAAGTTATGGGGCGTTCTTTTGTAATCTAGCGAATTTATTTATCCAATGTTTAATGACATCTTTTAGCAACAAAGGCCGTTGACGTCTTTAAAGTTTTTGATGCATTTCAGTTCATTTTCGTGTAGTGTTTTCATCAGTTTTCTTTATCTTTTTTTCCGTCTTGGATTCTATTTCTGAAAGGATATTGACGACTTTAAAGTTTTTGACGTATTTAAAGTTCATTTTCGAATAATGTTTTTCATCAGAATTCTTTCTCTTTTCTTGTCTTTGCTTCTTTTCTGACAGGAAGTTGCAACGATGAAATTTGACAGGTGGTTGTTCTTTTTTTCCTCCTTTTCCTTCTTTTTTTGATATTAAAAAGAAAACAAAATTAATCTTCTAGCCGTACAGGCTTTTCATTAATTTTTTTGGCGACCATATAGGCTCTATTAATAACTGTTTTCTCCTCAATTTTAATCTAATTCTTATTCTTAATTACAATATTTTGCAGAGCATCACATCTATCTCTCTAAATTAACATCAAGCTATCAATTTTACATTTACAATCAATCAATGTTCAATATTCTTAGTCCATCAAGAATAGTACAAACAGATTCAATAATCAATATCAACATGACAATCAAAGCATCAATATTATTAAATGTTGATTTTATCAATTACAATTAACTCAAAATGAATCCTATACATAAACATTTCCAAACTAGTTTTAAGTAATAACTAAAGACCAAGAATATTAAAAACATTGTTAAGCATCAGTTCTATCCAATAAAAAAAACACATTCAAATTAGAAACCCATTCATTCGACGTTGCAGAATTTATAGCATCGGAAGAATGTGTGTTCAAGGTGTTTAAGACAGAGCACTGTATTATTCATTGCTACAAGACATCTTTGGATTGGCGATTGAAGGACTATCATAATATATTATTTTGTGCATTTATTAAGCACCACAATCCATTGACCAAGCATCAATCGATGGCGCTAAGCAGCAGTGTGTGAATGACTTGCTCAATGTCACTAAACAGTTACGATCTCAGAGTTGGAGGATCGATCCTCTATTCTCCGGCAAGAACTTATCCAATCAGCTACCGTGTCCTATAAATCCTAGGTCAAATTCAATCCTTGAATGACCGTGGTCAGCTGTCTGGACAAGACGGCGGCTGACCAGATGTCCAGCAACGTTCGAACCGTCAAGAAGCAGCGAGAGTCGGCCATCCGTGACGCCGAGAGATGAGCCAAGTGCCTCCAGAAGTCACCCAGGAGATGGACGTCACAGGAACCGACGGCATGAAGCTGAGTTAGAGTCGTAGCTTCCAGTCCTATCTTGATTTTTTACCCTAAAACCATTCGTAGATCCAGTCTAAATAATTAATAAGCCAGGCGCATCTTAAAACCTTTTTTCTGGGGTAATCAAACCTCCTTTTGACTTTAACTCACTGTTTTCTTTACGTATTAAATTATATCCATCAAAGTTTAGATTTTTTTCTTTTTTCTTTCAAAGATGTTTCCGGTATGCACACTATATCAGGGTAGTATGCACTTCTGCACAAATAATGTTTAATTTTAATTTTTTATTTGTAATTTTTTTTTTTATTTGTTTAATTTTAATTTTTTAATTTTAATTTTTTAATTTTAATTTTATTTTTTATTTTTTATTTTTTTTATTTATTTTTTATTTTTTATATTTTTAGTTTTTATTTTTAATTTTTAACTTTTTAATTTTTAATATTTTAATTTTTATTTTAATTTTTAATTTTTACTTAACTAGGTTGTTAAGTTCTTGACTCATGGCTTTATAACGAGTCGGTCGAGAGCGTTAAAAAGATGTTTAACGAGATCAGAGGCTTAGGCTAGCCAGGAAAAAATTTCTTGGTGTTTTTAGCTTTCGAGAGTTTCCATTCGGCATAGTCGTATTTTACTACATTTTAATTGTTTAATTACATCAATGCATTTATTGAGGGAGAGGGAGGGTTGAACGCGAAAAATTCTCCCTATCTACTCAATGATAGAGCTCATCAAATTCCTAATGCATAGCGACATCTGACGGCAACCAGAAACGCTGATTTCACCGTGTTTATATATACATATATAATATATATATGTATATATATAATATATATACGTTCACAACCGTTTTAATAGGCTATTGTCTGATTGTGATCCGCATGACGTCATAAGCATTATTCGCGTCATGAATGTTTAATTATTCGTCGTTTATTTCCACAATACAGTCAAACCGCCGTATTATGTGTAGGCCTACAGTCACAGTTGACAGTATTGTATTGTATTGCATTGTATTGTATTGTATTCAAACATTTATAAAGCGCCTCTCAAAGGGTGAACCATTCAGAGGCGCTCCCAGTGCGCAAGGCCTAAGAGAAGAAAAGGTTTTGAGAAAAACAAAGGTGGAAGAGAGGAACAACATCTTAACAAATACTAGCCACACCTCCACGACTTTCTCTCCCACCTGTCAATTGCACTAGTCATGACCTGCGCCCACGCTCACATAACCGTGTTCTCCCTAGATTTGATTCCCTTACCAGGCGTGGCTTCTTAGCTAGGATGCTGTACTGTTAGACAATATGTTTTCTAGTTGACCTAATTTTCTTTTTAATTATCGTTTTTCTTTGTACATAAATTATTTCTGAATTTGTATGTAAAGCGCTGAGCGTTTGCTTGCGTGCAATAAAGAACATTCTTACTTACTTACTTACTTACTTACAGTCACAGTTGACAGTATGTTATTGTAGGGCCTCCGAACTTCTGGACTGTGGTTGTGCTTCTGGCGCAGATGTGTATGTATACATGTTGTGTGTATTATTTGTATGTATGCGTGTATGTGTGTGCTCTATGTGCGTCGGTATTGTATTGTATCTAAAGATTTATATAGCGCCTCTCTCAGAATAACTTCAGAAACGCTCTCGGCACGAATTATGAATTATCACGAATTAATCTCTCAATAATTTTGTTACGGGATTTCTGCTTCTCCTGCACCCCTACCCAACTCAGCTATTACGAGTACAATGGCCGTACACCGCCTATGAGAAGATGAGACGGCGACGGCGAGGGAGCAGACTGGCCACCCGCCTCAAATGCCGAGGCTGAGAGAAATGAAGTCGCTAACGGTTCATACCCATGGCTGCCTCTCAGGATAGCTTAACGGACTGATCTTCTTCTCTTACCTCAACTCTGTTTCACACAGCGAAGCACAGCGAAGCATCATGATGTCATTGTTCTTTTTTTCTCCTTTTTTCCTTCTTTTTTTATATTAAAAAGAAACAAAATTAATCTTCTAGCCGTACAGGCTTTTCTTTAATTTTTTTGGCGACCATATAGGCTCTATTAATAACTGTTTTTTCTCCTCAATTTTAATCTAATTCTTATTCTTAATTACAATATTTGCAGAGCATCACATCTATGTCTCTAAATTAACATCAAGCTATCAATTTTACATTTACAATCAATCAATGTTCAATATTCTTAGTCCATCAAGAACAGTACAAACAGATTCAATAATCAATATCAACATGACAATCAAAGCATCAATATTATTAAATGTTGATTTAATCAATTACAATTAACCCAAAATGAATCCTATACATAAACATTTCCAAACTAGTTTTAAGTAATAACTAAAGACCAAGAATATTTAAAAAAAACATTGTTAATCATCAGTTCTATCCAATAAAAAAAACACATTCAAATTAGAAACCCATTCATTCGACGTTGCAGAATTTATAGCATCGGAAGAATGTGTGTTCAAGGTGTTTAAGACAGAGCACTGTATTATTCATTGCTACAAGACATCTTTGGATTGGCGATTGAAGGACTATCATAATATATTATTTTGTGCATTTATTAAGCACCACAATCCATTGACCAAGCATCAATCGATGGCGCTAAGCAGCAGTGTGTGAATGACTTGCTCAATGTCACTAAACAGTTACGATCTCAGAGTTGGAGGATCGATCCTCTATTCTCCGGCAAGAACTTATCCAATCAGCTACCGTGTCCTATAAATCCTAGGTCAAATTCAATCGATGCCTTCAAAGGAAACTGATCGAGCAGTGTCTCCACCTGGCGGCGAGTGGTGGAAGTGGTCTCTTGATGTTTGAACGTTGTGCTGTGAGGAGTTGTGACCCACTGAACCAGATAGAGGTTTGTCAAGGGTCGCCAGACTGTATGGCTGTTTGTCTGTTCCGTAGAGCACCAGGGTCCACCTGGTGAGCTTCGCCTGAAAACTACACATGGATCACTTTGTTATGAAAATAACCCTCACAAGAACAGCGAAAACAACCCATTCCAAAACCGAGTTGATTCTTGAAAGGTATTTGGATTGGCTTTAAGATACATCTGGAATATTAATTTTATACTCGATCGAGGAGTGCCTTCAGCTTAAATCTAGAGATTCAATTAGCTGGATAAGATGCGTTTTTCTACTGAAAACATTAATTTTTTTAATATTTCGATCTATAATATGTTTTTATAATTGCCCATTACTTGCTTGTTTACTGTTTAACCACCACTGTGTGGTAACAATCATCATATTCGTTTATTTAACACAAAACTGTCGACAAAAACGCAACATAATACATGAGTTATTGAGAGAGGCGGTTTTCATCTAGTAGACGTTTTTGAAAAGCATACATGATACGAAGAACTTATTGCTCTTAGTTGTAAGTTCGAAGGGGTGAGGCCTGGGGCGTAGGTTATAGTTACTAACAGACCGTGTAGGAAAGAGCCTGCGGAGGACATGGTTGTTATCTTCGATGATAGCAGCGAAGAGGGCTACGTCAGCGGCTTCTGCCAATGACCATTACTACCATTAGCGTCGCCATCCTCCTTCATCCAGGCTTGCGTCTGGTAATCACAGAGAACGATCAGTGGCGGAGTTATTACTCATTACTGTAGCTAATTTTTGAGGAGGAGGAGGAGAAAGTGATAAAGAAGAGGAAGAGGAGGAGAGGCGAAGCAGAAGGAGGACTAAGGAGAAGTGGAGAAGAAAAAAAGAGGAGGAGGAAACTGATATGAAAGACAGAACGATGGGAGGAGGAGAAGATGATAACGAAAAGGAGGATAAGAGGGGTGGAGGAATTGGAGGAGAAAAATGAGATGGAGGACGAGGAGGAGAAAGTGAAGGAGGAAGAGAAGTGAGAGGATCAATATAAATAGGAGACAGGAGATGGCGACAATGAAGAGCGAGGAGGAGAAAGAGGAAGAAGTAGAAGAGGAGGAAAGAGAAGAGGATGAAGAAGAGGAATTTATTATAACAATGCAATGTCTATCCTCCTCTGAGATAGTTACCGTGTAGGGACCTTTATCAAGTCTTTCACCCACGAGTGCTAAGCGCCATCGATTGATGCTTCGTCATTAGATAGTGGCGCTTAATAAATGCAAAAATATATCATGATTTCCCATCGCGCGTCAATCCTCAGATGTCGCTAAGCAATAGATGATTCAATGCTCGTCTTAGACACCTTTAACACTTAAGCCTGCGAGGCTATAAATAGCGCCAATGCGTTTATTCGCTAGGTAGTTGTCAACACCGATTCTAATAGGATAACTTCGAGGTGAACGGCCATTGACGGCCACAAAATGGTGACAAACACAGGAAAAACTGCGTAACAGCGGATGGTGCCAGTCCGAAGGCTGGATTATCAAGGAGGGCGACGCCATTTATCTATCGATGTTAACGGATCTTGACGGCCACAGGATGTCTCCACACAACGCAAAACACACCTACCACGGAGAAGTGCCAGTCCGAAGGCTAGATTAAAGGGAGACAATAATCAGCTTCGTCAAGACACAGCGTCGTTAAACCGAAATTGCCCCTTTAGAGGAATGGGTTTGAATCTGCGAATGGTTTTTATAGTTGTTTGATGTGCTCATCCGAAAGCATCAGGTTCAAATACCAAGGAAGAGAGTAGTAGAGGAGCAGTTCCTTATGCTTAAGCTGAAAGTCAACCATGGGTGAAGTTTTAACGGCTTCAAATTCATCAACCTCAGCATCTTAGGGCGGGTGGATAGTCCTCTCCTTCGCCGTCTGTTTGTCCCACAGCTAGAGTACTCATAATAGCGGAGTTGGATAGAAGGCACAAGCAGCCCAAGTCTCGAACCAAATTTCTGCCCCGCTTGAGATTTGACAGCCCGGCACGCTAACCACTGTACTATAACGCGCTGAAGTTACAGATGGCTGCCTAATGAAACCTTTGAACGTAATGTATGTATCTGGACATTTGATATAGCGCATTTTCAGTCAACACTGAATCGATTGGTAGGTAAGATGACAAGTCTCCGTCACAGTGGCCGATATATGAGACAAGAGATTTCTGTGAACAACTCCTGTGAAACGATGCAGCGCTCATGAATAAGCTGGTGCCCTGCGCTTAGCGTCTGATTTGCGCTTTGGTTATTTCGAGTTTTCAACTATTGCGTTTGGCTAACAGAGACTTTCACGTCGAGTTCAACCTACAAATGCACGACACCAACATACATTCGGTGACCAAACGCTGTTTCTGAATATATATCGTTGGTAGAAAACGTTTTAAAGGTGTTTACCAACACACTTGCATTATCCAATGTAAACTAAATCTGACGGTTTTCAGGACTAATAACATTGATCTTGCCTTACCAAAGTAATTTATGGAAGCATGTATCATAATGGTAATCTCGATATTTCTACAGCGCCTTAGAAAGTTACGTAAACAATAATCATCATTACGATTGTTTTTCTAGCGCCAGTGTGAATCGTTGCGATTACTTGGGTCGAACGGCGCTACATCATGCGGCTGGAAATGGTCACGTGGGCTGCGTGGTATTTCTCGTCGCATTCGGGGTTAACATCTGGTCACTTGACAACAACTTCAACACGCCGCTAGACATCGCTGCAATACACAATCCTCGAATGACCGTGGTCAGCTGTCTGGACAAGGCGGCGGGTGACCAGAAACCTAGTATTTCTAATCAATTTTATCGTATGATAAATTACACTGTTGGTCCCTAGGGGTCGTTTTCTCCGCTTACTCAGACTTAGAAGAATTTCTGACACGTTACAGACATGAATCCAGTTTGCAATGAGGGAGTAACGCGCCTAGTATGTGTGAGTAATGATTTTTCTAGGTAGTGTAAATTAAATAGCGGTTACTGCATGCCTGTAATATTCGGAGAACCTTGGGAAAATTTACACACCTTTTAGATCGATTTATATTGAAACACGAACTCCGCCACTGCTCGCAACATGCCAAAATAATTTTTGTCGACAGCAATGTTGTCAAAAGCTGTCGTTAAACTGTAGATCCATCCAGCCACTGCTCGCACTGTGGCAGTGCCAGTCCCACGCCTGGATAAAGGTGGAGGGCGACGCTAATGATCTTTTTATCACAAATTGTCGTTAAACTAAAACTACCACTAATTCTGTGCATATGACATTAATCAATATGTTAATTTACAGTGGAGCTTAATAAATGCGCATTCATTCAGAGCATTTATATAGCGCCCCTTCAAGAAACTACTCAGGATCATCCATGCGCACCAAGCCAAAGATGTCGCTAGGCCATTGCTATTACAATGTTCGACTTGGACACCTCTATCATTTATTCTTCCAATGTTATAAATTCGGCCAACCAACGCGTTTAGTTGATAGAAGGATTAGTCCATCAAGTTCATACGATAAGATCGAAGAGAACGGCCCTTGGTGGCCACAAAATAGTGGTAAACAACTGAAAACTGCTTTACCTTCCATTCCAAAGACTTGATTATTAATAAGGAAGGCGACGCTTATCATTTCTGTAATGACGCTACATCGTTAAACCGAAATTACCAGAGCGAATGAAAACATCTAACAATACCAAAAGTAATTGGCTTTGACAACGAGATTAATCATTACATCGATAGGATTGGATTGGATCCACAGTTTAACGACAGTCAGACGGCTGCCTTGGATGATGTTTAGAAAAGGAGCGAAGGAAGAGGTAAGGGAAGAGGAGGAATTGGAAACAGTTGGTTAGCCATAGCACTTAGAATAAGAAGATGAATAGTTCCTCATGATATTCAGAGAGGATAAACGAACGAAGGACTGATGGAAAGATAGACTAGGAGAACTACCGAATGTACTATTCACTGTTCAAACCTCTGTACATTCAAATTCCATCCTATTATTTATTATTACTGTTATTATCAGTCATTTATTATGCTCCACCATCCAATGCCAGACATTTTACTAGTTGTTTATAAACATTTAGTGGCCACCAAGGGTCTGTGATGTTTAATTAAGTATACGTGTCGGCCGAGATTTGACGGATTCTACAGGGTGGGCCATAAAAAAAGAACCCCCTATGCATTTTTGCTAATATTTCGGCCAAAGGTAAGAATTTTTAAATCCAATGTCACAGGCTGAAAGGCAATTCATATCTACGTATAGTGGCCAAATTTCATCAAAACATTTCAAACAGAACAATAGTTATATCACTTTTAGTGAGACCACCCACTGTTTTTTGATGATTCAAAAACTTAACGCAACAAAAAGCAACAAAAAACGATTTTACATAAATTCAAAAAAATGCGTTTTATCACTAGACACCAGCTAACCCTCTCAAATGCATTGGTCGACGTTGATGGCGAATTGCAAAATGTTGATAAACAACGGAAAACTGCCTACGATTGCGTAGTGCTAGTCCGAAGCCTCAATAACAGAGGAGGACGACGTCAATTATTGTCCTCATTACGACGCTAATGATCTTTATTATCGATCTGGCTATTGGATGGATAGATCCACAGTTTTACCGCAGCTAATGACGTTGCCGTCGACAGAAATTATTTTTGGCATATTGCAGCTCAGTTTCATCTGGCGATTAGTAGTAGTAGTTTCAGTTTAGCGACACTGTGTGATTAAAAAAGATCATTAGCGTCGCCCTCCTCTTTCATCCGGACTTGGGACTGGCACTGTCAGTAAGCGAACAGTGGCGGAGTTTTCGATCTGGCGATTAAACTCATGTGTATTTCCTTTTTAACGACTAGCAGTGTGGTAACAAAGACCATTAGCGTCGCCCTCCTTCTTTATTCAGGCTTGGGACTGGCACTGTCAGAAAGCGAACAGTGGCGTGTGTCCACAGTTTAACGGCAGCTTATGACAACATAGGCCGTTGCCGCCGACAAAAGATTAGTTTTGGCATATTACAGCTCTAATCCCGAACAGTGGCAGAATTCTATCAATCTATTTATATCTTCGCTGGAAAGCGTTTTAAAGGTGTCTAATGATACAATCGCCTTATCCAGTGTTTAGCAATATCTTTCGGCTTCCAGGACCGGTGACGTCGACCTTACATAAACAAACAGAAGAGAATAGTGAAATGAATATTGAGAATGCGTGTTAAAGGTGTTTAAAGAAGCAAAATATTATCTATTGTTTAGCGACGTCCTGGGATTGGCGCGTGATGGATAATCATAGCATATTTGTGGATTTATTAAGTGCCACTGTCTAATGATCAAGTATCAGTCGATGGCGCTGAGCAATCGTTAGTGAAGGTCTTTCTCAAGGTCTCTAAACAGTTTCCGTTTGAGATAAGGAGGATCGAACCCATACTCTCCGCGTTGCAATGAAAGCACTCTTCCAATCGTCTACCGTGCCCCACAAATCTTATGTCAAATTCAATCGATTCCTGTTAAGCAATCGATGCTTCTGATTGACATCACTCGATGTCACCAGACTTCCTTTGTTTATTAACACGTTGTGGCCGATAAAGACCGTTAGCGTCGACCTTACACAATGAAGGCAGTCGAAAGATTGTTGACGATAAAGCGTAGGAATTGGCAGCTTATTACAACATAGGCCGCATTTGCCTTATTTATAGCGTTAGACGACACCCTGTTAAAGGTGTTTAAGATGAACACAATATTATCTATTATTAGCGACATCTTGGGATTGGCGCGCGATGAACGGTCATAATATATTTATGCATTTATTAGGACCCAGAGAATAATGACCATGCATCTATCGATGTCGCTGAGCAATCGGGGGGGGGGGGCCCTAGCGCATTGGATAACACACTGTCATAGAGAGCGTGAGGTACCGAGATCGAGGTCCGTAGGTGGACACACTTTGTAGGCTGCCATTAGCGCCGTGTATTGCAGGCTGTCTGTGTTCTGTTAGTAGTTAAGATTTATGTATTATGTCATTTTGTGTTCTTGTGAGTTGTTTAATAGTCATAACATGTAAATGTACAGCCCAGTGCGTTCGTCAGGCGCTTCATTAAAGAAAAGATATTATTATTATTATTATTATTATTATTATTATTATTATTATTATTATTATTATTATTATTATTATTATTATTATTATTATTATTATAATTATTATTATTATTATTATTATTATTATTGTTATTATTATTATTATAATTATTATTATAATTATTATAATTATTATTATTATTATTATTATTATTATTATTATTATTATTATTATTATTATTATTATTATTATTATTGTTATTATTATTATTATTATTTTGCACAGATATGTCATTGTTTGTTGTACTTCCAAATGACATGATGTCATAACGTCATATACGTCACATACAAGTATGTCGTCAACGGCTTTTAATACTGTTCTTATACAAACGTATATATATCTACGCAATGGAAATGACGCTAGAATGAACATAGTAGACTGCTGGGAGCCTAGGAAAGTATTTCATCAATCAGCAGAGTCATGTGTGCCCTGTGTGGACAGGGCACAGATTCTTATGGCATTCCTTGCACAAAGCTTTTTCCCGTCTGTCTGGGACAAGCTTGGCAACGTCCTCGTTTCTTTGAAACGACACTACGCTCGTGAATAAGTTGGTGCCCTGCGCTTAGCGTCTAAATGACGCTGTATTAATTTCGAGATTACGATTAGTAGCAAGCCAGCATTTAACAGTTACGTTTGAATAACAAAACCTTTCAATTTCATTTCACACTGCGACACAAACGACTGGAATTCTGTGTCGATGGATGGATCCTCAGTTTAACGGCAGCTTATGACAACACAGGCCGGCGCCGCCGACAAAGATTATTTTTGGCATATTACAGCTCATTCTGTGTCTTATTATTATTAATCCAATATTTAACGACATCCTATAGCTACAAAGGCTGTTGACGTCTTTAAGTTTTTGATGTATTTCAGTTCATTTTATTGTAATGTTCTCATAAGTTTTCTTCCTCTTTTCTCGTCTTTGATTCCGTTTCTGATAGGATGTTGACGTATTTCAAGTTTCTGACGGATTAAGTTCATTTTCGTATACTGTCTATCATCAGTTTGCTTTCTTTCTTCTTGGCTTGGATTCCATTTCTGGCAGGATGCTGTGATTTGACAGGTGATTGTTGTCGATCTCTTATTCATATAAATCATTATATACTGTTTTCTCGTCAATCTTATTAACAATATTTTAGAGTATATCACATTGATCTATCTAAATTACCATCAAACTGCTCAATATTCATTATCCATCAGTCATAGTACATACAGATTCAATTAACAATTTCAACATGAAGTATCAATATTATTCAATATTGGTTTTATGTATTACAAAATTAGCTCAAAAATGAATCGTATTCATCAACAAACACAAACCAATTTTAAGAAATAACTAAGGACCAAGAATATTAGAAATATTATTAAGCATCAGTTTTATCGATTCCGAAAAGAAGAAAAAAAATCCATACATTTAACATTATGAACAAACCAATTAACATGTTATAAACAAGGAACATTATTATAAAAAGAAGTTATGATATATTTTACTCAAGTAACCGTTATGCAACTGTATGTAACCATTATTTATTGCCGTTACCTAGATTATGTACTTACTTACAACACCTATAGATAGTATTTTCATATATAATTACTCTATTTATTTATAATCTCTACATGATTTTCCCATTAGTAATTTTCATTAGTATATTATATACTTCGAGACACATATCTGGAATAGACAATACACTTTTAACCCTCAGAGGCTAACCTGGGGTGAATTTTTCACCCCACTGTCAGTATTTGCGCTGAATTTTTTTACAGCATTGGAGTTATGCCGTGCGCCTTTGTGTATCTGTTCATAGATGACTTTTGCTTAATTCCATATATTTTGTCTTACTTATTTTGGATGAATGGTCACGTGACTGACTGACTGACGTCATACCGTGGCCATTTTTATTGGTTATTTGTGTGAAAGATGTCTCGACGGTTATCTGCTGCTAAAGCGTTACTTGTGTGTAGATGACTGTAGACTCGATGATTGTGCTGATAGTTGACTTTAGTTAGGTTTCCTAGTTTTGCAGTTTTATGTTGAACTTGGTACAATTACCATTGTTGATCGAACATGGTTTAATTTTATATCACATGCCTCAAATAGTGAGGGGTGAAAAATTCACCCCAGGTTATCCAATGTGTGATTTTTTATAGGTTAGCCTCTGAGGGTTAATAAGTGGAATGCACTGCCAAAGAGCTGTAATATGCCAAAACTAATCTTTGTCGGCGGCAACGGTCTATGTAGTCATAAGCTGCCGTTAAACTGTGGACACACATCGCTAGATTTAATCTATAAATGAACATAAGGTGCTGTCGACGTCAATGCATAAGGCTCGGAAAATGTTAAAAATTCAATCCACGCTGTGAGCAACCCAGTTGGGTGCCATCGTATTTTTATGGGCAAGCTGAAAGAGTATTAACCTCAGTTTGACGTTGTAAATGGGGAGTGCTGTGGTCTAGTGGTTAACGTGTTGGAATTTCAACGTATAGGTCGGGGATCACTGTTTTGCTATTATTTCTGTTTTTAATGGCTTTAAACATCGCTATGTATAAAGCGGAGAGCGTTTCTGATTATATGGAGTGGCGCTATCTAAATTAACCTACGCAACAATCCAAACCCTGTCTTCAAATGCTTGACATTTAATTAGTATCGTGTCAGAAAATCTTGTGGGGTAAGTTAGGGTCGACGTCAACAGCGCAGGAGGTCGCTAGATGTCGCATATTGCTGGACAATTTATTTCAATTTTTAGACACCTTTAAAATGACTTTGATGGACACTATAAATACGTCAGTTACGGTTTATCGCCATATTATTATTACACCCCCTTACTAGAGTCATGGAGAACCACTGGACAAATGTTTTTAGGACATCTGATAGTAGGGAACATTCAATCTATACTCGTACCTCTGAATTCTTCTCTTCACTTGATACATCATTTATTGGCCCCTCCTTCCCTTCTACTCCTCCTTGGTGTAATAAAGAAATAGAAGTTGACTTGACTCTGAAGAAATGTGTTAATAAGAAAGCTGATAATCCTGAAATTCTAAAACAATATGCTTTAGAATTAATTTCTAGATATGATTCTTTTATACATATATATACTGATGGGTCAAAAGTAGATGACGTTGTTGCTGCTGCTTTCACAGTGCCAAGTTTAAATGTAGATAAGAAATTTAGATTGTGTAATAATTCAAGTGTTTATGCAGCTGAATTAACTGCAATTATTGAAACTGTTCTATGGATATTAGACAGTGAGTGTTATAGTAATTGTAAGTTTGCGATTTTCTCTGATTCATTGAGTGCTCTTACATCAATTAAGAGGTCTTACTGTCAGTCTAGACCTACTTTATTAAATGATTTACTATATCACATTAGCAAATTAAATTCTAATCAAATAAGATTTATTTGGATCCCAAGTCACATTGATCTGTCAGGCAATGATAGAGCAGATAATTTGGCTAAAGAAGGTCTAACTATTGATCACATAAATTCTACTAATTATCTTGAACTTCAGGAAATGTTAACTTTAATAAAACTTTATATAGTAAATAAATGGCAACTAGAATATAGTAATGATGATAGAGGTCATTTTTATAAATCTATTTGTCCAATTGTTAGTACAGATATAAAATATTTTGAACCTTATAGGCATAAGGAAGTCCAGATTTCTAGATTGCGTTTAGGAGTGGCCAATACTAATCAAAGACTATTCATTATAAAAAGACATTCTAACGGTTTATGTGATACCTGTGAGGTGAAGGAGACTATTCATCACCTATTACTTGATTGTAAAAAAGAAGATATTTCTATGTTATTAAGAAATAAATGTCAATTGTATAAAGATGAAATGTCTTTAAAAACCCTTTTGACGGTAAATGTGTTTCAGAATGAAGTGTATAGGCTACTTTGTTTGATTACTAATGGGCGAATTTTGTGAATAGATATTTTAATTTTGTTGCTGTGAGTAATTTTTCCCCTCTTCTTGTTGGTGTCAAATCTGTGGATATTTAATTACTCTTTTACTGGTGCTTTTTGCTTTTAGGATTGCGTATTGCATTATTATGATTTGCATAATTATTATAATAATAATCTTTTGCCTTAACTCTAGTTATATGTATGCGAGTTGGTTGATGAGGCGTATAATTAGATCTTAAGTATGTTTTATTATATAAGTAATAAAAATCTGATGTAAGTAAATTACATATATGGCATATTGTTCATTGAGTATCTATAACACTTTGTTTTAAGTATCACATGTTTAGTTTGGTTGCTGTATTGGAGTAAATATTACATTGCATCATAATGCAGTAGTTCATATGTTGTAATAAGAAAAATGTAGTTGTTGTGTCTCAATGAACATGTTGAAAACAAACTTTAAGCAATTGTAATAATGTTTGTATCAAATATTTTTTTTTTTTTTTTTTTTTTTTTTACTTAATGAAACTTACGTTTGAGTGTATTGGATGCTTGAACAGTCTACGGGTAAAATGCCGACTTTGTGAATTACTTATATCATTTAATGTTTGTGCTGTTTTTATCAAATTTTTATTCAAAAAAGTATAATGGTAAATAGTGAATGTTGTCACAAGATGCTAAACTGAAAATTAATAAATAATCACTTAAAAGAGTACAAGTAGAATAAGAATCTAACGTCATGATATTATTATAATTAAATTTGTATCGAATCATTTAATCACAGTGTGTGTATCACAGAAAGTAGGCCTAACCGATGCATTACTTTATGTTGTTTAACATTGAATTTTGTGACATTGTAAGGATTTATTTTGACACCTTTAAATGGTGTCGTTTGGACGTTAAATTTCTCGTTTTCATTGTATGGTATAAGCTTACATTGTGAATTGTCGTCAACGGCCTTTGATGTCATAAGGCGACGTTAAACCTTTGATTAATAATAATAATCGCCATATTAACTTAACGGCTATTGGAACCAGCTCGAATGTAATACATTTATGAGATTGACGTAAACGGTCTTGGAATCCGGAGGGTTCAGTTAAACAACGATGCAAGCCACTTAAACTCCGCCACTACCCTATAATAATATTATGTGGTTGTGCCAGTCCGAAGCCTGATGAAGCGCGACTCTAGTCATCTTTGTTATGACAAAGTGTCGATAAGCAGCAACTAAACGGTGTGAACCTGCGGTATACCTTGAATTTCGGTGCGCTATAGTGTAGCGGTTAGAGTGCTGCACTGTCAACTGAAAGTGCAGAGGTTTTATAACCACGCCATGGCAGAACTGTTTTCTTGATGTGCTTTCCACTTGCGCTCCATAGCCAATCGCAGCTATTGTGACAACACTGTTAGTAGGAAGATCGCTCCTAAGTAGTTTCTGGAAGGGGCGCTATATAAATGCTCTGAATGAACGAATGAAAATCAAGGAAACTATTTCGTCGTGTAACCTCTGTGCGTTATTCTTACGAAACATTGGACTCTAGCCAAACACAATACTTCTGATCAGTAATTGTATCTGTTCGTTCTGCTCATTGTCAACTTAAGACTTTTTCAAATTATTTTAAAGGATCCAGAGTTTAAAGAAATCTTATGATCAACCACTGCTGCTCTCTCTCTCTCTCTCTCTCTCTCTCTCTCTCTCTCTCTCTCTCTCTCTCTCTCTCTCTCTCTCTCTCTCTGTCTCTCTCTGTCTCTCTCTCTCTGCCTGTCTCTGTCTCTGTCTCTGTCTCTGTCTCTGTCTCTGTCTCTGTCTCTGTCTCTGTCTCTGTCTCTGTCTCTGTCTCTCTGTCTCTGTCTCTCTGTCTCTGTCTCTCTGTCTCTCTCTCTGTCTGTCTCTCTCTGTCTCTCTCTCTCTGTGTCTCTCTCTGTCTCTGTCTCTGTCTCTGTCTCTGTCTCTGTCTCTGTCTCTCTCTCTCTCTCTCTCTCTCGCTCTCTCTCTGCTCTCTCTCTCTCTCTCTCTCTCTCTCTCTCTCTCTTAGGGAAGCTGACCTGATTGCGACTTCGTTTTATGAACTGGAGCTAAAGTGACTACATTACGAAATATTACATAGTTCACAGATTTGTCTCGTTACGAAGCAGACTCCTTTAAAGTTATGAAGCATTTCATTTCTGACTCTCACTATTCGTACTCGTTACATAATTTTCTGGCCGCTAACGACCGCTAACGTCGATCTTACCCTTAGGCTAGTGGTAAATTTTATGAAGATGGATTACGCCATGGAAGAATTGATTAAACGCAAAGGATTAAACGCATTGACTCTATTTATAGCTTGGAAAGGATACGTGTTAAAGGTGTTTAAGATGAGCAAATGTATTAGCATTTATTTAGCGACATTTAGGGATTGGCGCGCGAAGGATAATCATAATAATATTATATTTATGCATGTAATAGGCACCACTTACTAATAACAAAGCATCTGTCTTTGGCGCTGAGCAATTGAGAGTAAAGGACTACTTGCTCAAACTCAATACACATTAACTCATGGAGGATTCTCGAACCCGTATTCTTCTCGATACAAGGCAGGCACTCATCTAATCGTCTACCGTGTTCCACAAATACTAGGTCAAATACGATCAAATATTTTACCGGAAACTGATCGAGCAGTGTCTCCACCTGGCGGCGAGTGATGGAAGTGGTCTCGACGTCTGGACGGTGCGCTGTGACTAGGAGTGACCTTTTGAACAGGAGAGAGATTTGACAAGGGTCCCCATACTGTACGACTGTTTGTCTGTTACGTAGAGCACCAGAGTCCACATGGTGAGCTTCGCCATAAAAAACTATACACAGAGCACTTTGACTGAAATTGGCTTTCGCAAGAACAGCGAATACAACCATTTCAAAACCGAGTTGGTTCACTGAATTGCATCTTAACGATTGATATGAATCATTACTCGAAATGGTTTCAAGTGGCATCGGGAATATTTAGACTGGATCTATTAGTACTTTTAGGATAAATTTAGATATTCGATTAGCTCGAATATATGTCATTTTTCACATAAATTAATAACAATATTTTAACACACTTTTTTCCATAATTTATTTTTAAAATTGCTCATTACTGTAGCTAATTTTGTGAGTTATAGCAACGTACGAGCTCTAAAACGATCAGTTGTTTAGCGGCATCTGATGTCGACGGCCTTTGTTGTCATAAGCTGTCGTTAAACTCTGGATCCATGATGGATGGAATATCCATCCAGAGACATCTGATCGCTGCAAAGGCCGATTATGCAGGCCTGTCATCTACTTTGCTCTTAAGTTTTAGTCTTAACTACATTTTCTGTTTATTCTGCTGCAGAATTTATATCGTCTGAAGAAATTGATTTAAAGGTGTTTTAAACGACATCATTAATTGTTCAGCGGCATTTTGTTGCCGTGATGGGCCGTAATAGGCAACAGTACTTTATGAAGGTTTGGTTTTGCTGTAATATATAATTTTTATTCGCAGTCGATGAATTTATAGCGTCAGTTGAAAGCGTCATAAAGGTATCTAACGACACGAATGCATCAGCCATTCTTCATCGCATTATCCCGTGTTGAGGAACATCTTATGGCTGTCCATGGCAGTAGACGTTAACCTTACCGTGCCAGATTTGTACTGCCACATAACAAGTTCGGTTGCGGGATTTACCTTATTTACACGCGCTCAGTCAAAACAAAATCGGTGGGCAGGTACATGTCAGCGGCCTCTGATGCCAAGAAATGTCGTTAAAGTGCTGAATTCAACCATTGGTGTAAACACCGCCATTGCCGTTTCTGGTGGAACCAGTCCTAAACCTGGATTAGGAGGAGGGCGACGCTAATCGTCTTTGTTTAACACAGCATCGTTAATGGAGCGAAATTCAATTCTATTAGACAGTTTTTACAATTATCATTTCGGTTAATATTTACTCCCACGAATTGCATGATTTAACTAACTGCATGTCCGTGGTCTTAGTGCCAGTCTCAAGCCTGGATAAAGGAGGAGAGCGACGCTAATTATCTTTGTTATCAGAGTGTCGTTAAACTGAAGCCACTACTATTACCATTATCTAACGTTTCAATCGCTTGTGAATCACACATTATTAGACACCTTCAACACGCCTTCATGAGACGCTATATAGACAATGATCTAGCGAGGAATTTTGATATCGAAAGATGGATTCTCCATTGTTCTGAAGCAACTATTGTCACATGTTAAAATTTATCATGTGTAAATTTTAAACTGGATTAAATATGAAAGAATGTTCTAGATTCGCTAGATGGCTTGCTTGCCAAAAAAATCAAATCCGAAGACATATTCGACTTAATTGTATTGTATTGTATTGTATCTAAACATTTATAAAGCGCCTCTCGCAGTATGGACTATTCAGAGGCGCTGTCAGTGTAGAAGACCCGGAGAAAGAGAAACGTCCTGAGGGAACGAGCAAATGAGGAAGATAACCCATACGTGTCATTCCTCCCGCTGATAGCCTGATGCGAAGAACCTACATCACTAGAATGATTTATAGGACGTGAATGAGATAGACTGACTAATTTAGATTTATTGCGACTACTATGATTTGTGTACACCAAAATGCGGTTAGCAATTGGTTTATTAAAGGATATTCTTACTTACTTACTTTTTACAATAGTTTCGCACGCAGAGGATGTGGAAGGTCATTCCAAGCAGAAGGGTCTACAACAGCAAATGACCGACGTTTGGCTAAAGCTGTCCTGGTCCGAGGGACAAAAAGATCAAATCAATCAGTAGAGCGCAACGACCGAAGAGAGGTAGCAGATAAAGGTTAATAATGCTAGATATCTGTGTGGTCGAAGTATTAATTATCGGTTAAACTAATATCCAGCCTAACCCAGGTAACTGAAAACTTGATGGCCAAATTCTCATAAAAACTGGAGGGAATAGTCGAGCGGGAATCCAAAGACGTTCTCGCCAAGCATTGTGATGAACAAAATCACAAAATAACCAGTGTTGGGTAAACTCACACAAGAAATGAGTTAAATCAAAACTCAACTCATGCACCTCAAAATGAGTTTAAACTCAAACTCAACTCATCCTAAGTGAAATGAGTTAACTCAAACTCAGTTGTTAAATGAGTTAACTCATCAACTCACTTGTCTCATACCAGCACGTTCTAATCGAACGTTGTACAAATACACAGTTACCAGGAAATGGTATCATCAGTTTATTATTACTAGTATAACTGTTATTATTATTAATGGGATAATGGATAAATCAGGTTATTATTACTGAGTCAAAGTAAACACCACAGTCCAATGTTTCACATCTCAAACATGACTGGTATTAGCTTTAAGCAAAAGTTTTTAAAAGTTGGTGTGTGACAGCTTGTTCCGATATTTAAAAAACCGGCTTGTTTCAACATAATATGTGCCGAGTGAGTTGAGTTTGAAATAATTGAGTTATAACTCAAACTCACAGAAAATATGAGTTAACTCAAACTCATAACTCACACTCTTTAAGATGAGTTAACTCAAACTCATAAATCACAGCAAGTGAGTTAACTCGTGAGTTTAAACTCATCTGAGTTAACTCATACCCAACACTGAAAATAACCACACTTGAAACGGAGAAATCGCAGCTTCGCAACAAACTGGAAAAGTGGAAAATAATAAACGACTCAACAGCCTTATATTCCACGGTCTTAATGAACCTTCCCCGGGTACACAAACTTACTCAAAGGCTGACCTAGGATCATTTGAACCTGGAACCTTTGACCTTTCTTCCCGGGATAACCTGAATGTTGCAACAATGCTCTACATCTACAAATCCAAATCTGATACGACGCAGCACTCGTGAATAAGGTGTTGCCCTGCGCATAGTTTAGAATTTGAAACTAACGATTACTATTAGGATCTGGGCATCTAGGGGGAAAGGAAACGAAACATCAGACGCGCTCGCAAAGTCATTAACCAACCGAACTTCTAAAACACCTTTAAATCACTTCTAACGCGTGGTATATATATATACTCCGTCTTGTTGATTTTTAATGATCAGCTTCATTCTTTCAGTGACAGTCCGAAGCCTCAATCAGGGACCATCCATGTAGTACGCAGAAATCCGGGAAAATTGGCTAGGTAGGTAAACGCAAGCAAACGCTCTGTGCATTATGTAGAAAGTTATAAAATAATTGCGGTATAGAAACGATAATTAGGAGAACAAAATAGAGTCGACTAGTAAAACAGAAGTCTAACTTACAGCATCCGAATAAAGAAACCGTGCCTGGCGAGGGATAAAAAACTAGGGATAGCACGGTTTTATGAGCGTTTGCGCAGGTTATGACCAGTTCAATAGACAGAGGGAGTGGGTGGTGGAGGACTTGGCCAAGATGTTTCTAAAGAGGTCTTGTTTAGATGGTTTATAACGTTTATTTAACGACGCCGTCATATCGACGATGATTGGCGTTCTTGTTTAGATTTTTACAGAGCTCCTCAAAGCTGGGGAAAGATTTGGGTAGGAAGTCAAGGCGTACCAACTTGCGGACCAGTGCGCCTACACATGCTTTCTGCCAAAGCCAGAAATAATACAGCATTAAACGTTGCCAGTAGATAGTATGGCAAGTGCACAAACTTATCTGTTGCGCGTGTGTATATCCACAGTTTAACGGCAGCTTATGACATCATAGGCCGTTTCCGCCGACAAAGATTATTTTAGGCATATTACAGCTCTTTTGTTGCGCATTACCTTCGATTTTACTTATAGGATTCGTAATACTCTTAAAAGAGGTGGCCAGGCGTTCTTTTCCGCTTTTCACTTATATTGGACTTCAAAAAGTTTGTCAGCGACTTCTACTATTCTCTGGCGTACAATTTGGAGAATATGTATGTATTTAAATTTGTTTATTTTCACAAAACAACAGGCAAAACGCTTTTGGTGAACAATAACAATTGACAGTATGGTTACTTTTTGTTGGGTTAATTAATACATGTTTTTATATAACTTTTTCGGATAAAGTTCATTGAGTCTTTATCGGGGAGGGTGAAATTGTGTGTAATAGTTCTCGCTGCATTGATAGTCCACCGCTATTGTCCGGCAGCATGAGAGAAATATTATTAAGCTGTGTATATTATGTAAAAAGTTTATCTAGTGTCCGCTTGACTCAAATGCCTACGGAACCCAGTCAGATAGGTTAGGCCTACGTATTATAAGAATTTCGTCAACACTCGCAATACTAGGCTTAAGCACCCCAGCATTAGCAGTATACTGCAGGGTCGCCGTATCAGTAACTATAATTATCAGGCATTCACACCCCGTGTTTCCTATGCGTATGTACATTATCAGAAGCACCCCGATATGCAAGCATACGCATTTGGTTTGACCCCTTCCCCTCCATGCGCTCGTACTAAATGGATGATCCATAACGAGGAAGGCGAAGCCAATTATATTTTATGTTATTAGACACATTTTACAATAAATATTTCGGAAAATATATACTCCAGTGAAATACCATGCTTTAACTGAAGAGCAGTATACTTAACTATGCCAAAAGAATTTCTGGTGAAGTTAACGGTCTTTGTTGTCAAAAGGTGTATTTAAAGTCTGATCCAAGTTTTAAATTTTCAATTGACTTCTCAAAAGGCAAATTTTCTTAGACACCTTTAATACGCTTTCATAAAGCGCTATATAGTTGTTGATTTTGTTGCGCAATGTCATTCATTCCCATAAAGAACAGTGACAAATGTTGAACCTATATCCACACCTCTTCTAAGTTTGATATTCGCCCTACAAGACAAAAGCACTACCAAGGAGCGCTCGATTACAGTCCATCCAAACAAAAATCAATCAATCAATCAATCAATCAATCAATCAATCAATCAGTCAGTCAATCAAGTTAAGCTGTCGTTGGATCAAAGGCTGCCGCTTTCGAGTGGCGCCAGTCCCACACCTGGATAAATGAGGGGCGACGGCAATGGTCCTGGCAGCCACAAGATGTCGCTAAACACTCCATGGAGACAACTACTGAACAGATATTTCCCTTTCGAAGTCGACGTCCTTTGACGTCATAAAATATCGTTCGACTCTCGGATTACAATCGCTACATATATGTAGAAAACTACCAAGAAGAGAAGAAGAACACCTGTCCCTTAATTAAGCTAGCCCCGAGACAGCCATGGGCATGAAGTGCTAGCGACTTCATTTTCTTGGCCTCGGCATATGAGGACGTGTGGCCGGCCGTCTCTCGCCGTCTCATCTTCTCAACAACAGTGTATGGTCAGTGTATTCATTACAGCTGAATTGGCTATGGGTGCAGATAGAGCAAAAATCTCAAACCAAATATTTTCCTTGGCAGGAATTTGAACCCCCGACATCTCGATTAACAATCCAGCACGTTAACCACTATTATACTACGGATCTCACTACTATGAGCAGATGCAAAGAATGTAATATCAACTATTTATGGATCTGGAAGCCATAAGAAGTTGTTTAACACTGGGCACCACTACCTTTACGTCCCTGGAATAATTTAAGAAATACTCCGTTTAAGATGTTGTACGGTATGGTGGACGTCAACGACCCTGTAGGCATAAAATTTGAACAACAATCGAATATTTTAATTTGGTGTTTTAAACACCTTTAAGACGTGAATAAATAACGTTATATTTTTTCCGTGTTATTTTTCTATTCCATCTGACTAATTATAATTGTGGTCTTACGTATCGTCGGGTAAAAATCTATTCCCAACATTTGGCTCCGGCCTCAAATGAGTATGCATAGCCTACCAATGCTGCTCTACCCTAACTTTGGTTGTGCCAGTCCCAAACCTGGGTTAATGAGGAGCCCGACGCTAATCGTCTTTGTTATGACACAGAGTCGTTAAACAGCAACTAACCAAGCGGATAGGTATTTCTTACGATAGTGACGCTTAATGAATGTGTAATCATAGCAATAATGATATAAAAATAAAATCAAAAATTTTGTGTTGTAGACACCTTTAAGACGCTTACAAATGATGTTATATAATTGCTGGCGGTAATTAGGTAAATTGATGTAGTTAAGGGTGCAAAATATTATATAGCGTCATTTCTAAGCGTGTTAAAGGTGTTGAAAGGCAACATTACATTGTTCAATGGTTATTGAAGCCGTCGACCTAGAAATGCGTCACCTTACACGGAGTTTTTCCAGCCGTATTACTTAAATTATTACAACTCCGAAAATGATCGTACTCTGGGAGTGCCAGTCCCAAGCCTGGATAACAGAGGAGGGCAATGCTAATCATCTATGCTATGAAAGTGTCGTTAAGTAAGTAAGTAAGTAAGTATATTTTTTATTAACCAATTGCTAATCGCACTTTGGTGTACAGACATCTTATACATGCAGTTAAAAATGGATAAAGTATCCTAACAATAAACGTTTTTCGCATTAAGTAAGTTAGTGACAATATCCCTTAATAAATCAACAGCACCTTGGTGCACAATCATTATTGTCCCGCATATATCTAAGAAGTCAGCCAATGTTTATCATACTTTATATATCATCCTAGTGATGAAAGTTTTACGCATCAAATTATCTGCGGGAGGAATGATACGGTCATGAGCCCTGGGGCGGAGGGAATACTTAGAAGTTTTAATTGGGGGAAGCAATTCATGTAAAACATGTCCATTATCCACCAGGATCGATGAAAAAAGGCGGGAATCAGCCTTTGTGCATAGTTGCTCAAAAGACAGGGAATCTCTAGGAAGATAGTGATAGCAGTAACTAACCGACCAATATCATACAGGAGCTGTGCTATGCATACAAACGGTGAGAGCGGGTTAAAAATAATTTATCTATCGATGTCAACGACCTCTGATGCCATAAAATGTCGTTGAATCCAACCATTGGCGTAAACTCTGCCATTGCCGTTTTTGGTGGTACCAGTCCTAAACCTGGATTAGAGGGAGGGCGACGTTAATCGTCTTTATATGTGACACGTCATTTTTATAGAATAACTACATACAGTGGTAATTATGTTGTCACAACCAGTTTTCTTATCGACGTCACTTTTAAATTCTCCGCTGTCTGAGCTTGTGTAGTGCAAGTCCGAAATGTGGATAAAGGAGCAGGGCGACGCCAATCATGACTGTTAGGACACGGCTTCGTTAAACAGAAAAGAAATTCAATGATATTAGATGGCTTTTACAATTTTTATTTCGGATGATATATACTTCAATGAAATATCACGATTTAACTAACTCTGACACCAGACAGTGCCAATCCCAAGCCTGGATGAAGGAGGAGGGCGACGCTAATGATCTTTGTTATCAAACAGTGTCGTTAAACTGAAACCACTGCTACTGCCATCATTTAACTTTTCAATCGCCTGTGCAGTCAAACGTTATTAGACACCTTTAACTCGCTTCCAAGGCACTCTATATAGGCAATGATTTGTTAAGAATTGTCATGATTAAACAAAACAAATTGTCATATCGTAAGAGTTTATTTGTGTGAATCTTAAACTGAATTAAATATGGAATGAATGTGCTAGATTCGCTAGATTGCCGGTTGATCAGAGGCACTTTCTGTGGGTGACGTAAAAAACAAATGTTTTCCACTTTTTAAAGACATCTTGGATAGCTATCTATGAACCAACTTACCTGCAATCTTCTGGACATTCTTCAATCTTCATAGCTTCTACAAAGGTACATTCCGATTGTAAATATGGCAAAAGGAAATCAAATCCAAATACATAGGCCTACTCGACGACTTAGTGCTAGATACCCGCGTGGTCGAGGTATCATCGGATAAACAAATAACTTTCCTCAATATCTATACATCAAGCAGCACCTAACCCGGACCAACTCTCAAATAATGCTAAAGCAAGACGTCTTTTCATGGAACGAAAGAGTTACTCCACCTGGAGGATGAGTTTTTATCAGAAAGTCGGAATCAGATAACGATAAGCCAATGAGAATTACCTCATCATTCCAGTTGGAAGGATTTGAAGAGGCCGATCGCACCCATGGATCCTCATCTCTCCCTCAACACAGGACCGAAGATCACCTCATGATTCATCGTTGATTCTGTGAAGTTACTCCGCCTGCTCAGCTTTTCTTATTGCGGTACTTCATCATCGGACTCTTCATGCTCTCTGAATCCTTCTCCATCGTTACCCGCGTGGTCTTCCTCTTTCGACTTCCTCTTTGCTGGCTGATGCACCAGTCTCGGATCCTCTGTTCGAAAAACAGATTCATTCGTCAATACAACTATCCTATCCAACCAGTACGATTCTTATTATTCAGTTACCTCATTGTCTGAATTTTTAGTCACAAAGTTGATATAATTTTGTACTCTAAACCACGATCAATCTTACTAAGATTGAGTGCAACTAGATTATATAGAGGTTTACGTTTTTGCCGAGATACATTACAACCTCGAAGTTTAACTCAGATAATGATTATTAACTGATAGTTTTGAGGATAACCTTGCCCTATTCTATCATTCGCCCTGTTATCTTTGGCAATATGCCTCTAGTAAGTCTAGTTAAACATTGGATAGAAAATGAGCTCTTGACTATTAGGTTTATTCGTTTAATTTAGTAATGATTTTGTACTGATAGTGTGCGACGATTAACCTTCCCCTCTTCCTCCATTATCTTCCTAGGCCTAGGTTAACATATCCTCACTCCACTTCTAGTTCATTTTTTCTTGTATCGCTTTTACTTTTACTATAGGCCCTACTGTCTTCTATCCTGATCCTTTATTGAGCATTGGACCAAATACAGTTTTTTACTAATTGCCTTACTTACAAACTCATCCTTACCATTTATAGGCCTATATATCTCATTTTCTCTTCATTTTCCTTTTATAATAAAAGGACCTTTGATCGGACATTGTATTTAAAACTGGTCAATGTCGATCTATAGTCTATCTATTTCGCACAGCTTAGTTGATTGTGCATCGTTATTCATTTGGCCTTATGGCTTCTTTTCCTTTTGCTCTTAAGTCTGAACGGTCTTCTTTACCATATGAACTGCTCTTCTTGTGTAAGTTGTAACCAATTAATTGGATTGATGGATCCAAATTTTAACGACTTCTTATGGAAGCAAAGGCCGTTGACATCTACATTGTTTATTTGGCATAATACAGTTTTTAAAATGTTGCCAATTGAGTTGTTGAATTGCCACTAAAAATTTTAAATAAAAATTTAATAGGCTTGCCATAATTATTTTTTCAGAGACGTTTGCCTATTCTTTTGTCGTTTCGTTCTTACTTATAGGATTCATATAAATGCAAAAAGAGGTGTTTCAGATACTCGCGCGTATAATTATTATTATTCCAAAGGTTTAGCGACATCTTATGGCTACTATTGCGTTGACGTCTTTAAAAAATTAACTATCAGTTCATTTTCTTGATTAAGGATCATTCATTCCAGGTCGTCTTTGGTTTGCACTCAAATATTTCAGATGTTTCTTGAATCTTTAAACCCTTTTTAGTCTGTAAAGAAAGGTTGTTTTATATTCCCTTTTAATCATGGCCTATTAACTTGCAATTTAACATGAAACCCGCGACCTTACCAGCTTTTGGAACTCAGTAGTTTACTTGTAATTTGGAATATCGGGAAAAAATTTCGGCATGATTGCTCTTTGATGTTTTATACAGGTCATCGTCATGAGTTCAAAAACTCTCAAAGATACCAAATTAATCGAATTTAATAAATTAATCGAAGTTAAATTTAGGAAATTAATCTATTACGTTTTTTAATCAGTACCAACCATACAGAATATACTTACTTACTCTTACTTACTTACTAACTTCCATGCAGCGATTGGATTCCAAAAGTCAACTATGAACAGATGTAAAAAAAAAGGAAATCTCAACGTCCATGGAATAAGTCGAGAAAAAACTCGGTGTAAGCTGATGGTTGAGTGAAACGGCCTTGCAGCCAAAAATTTCAGTAACAATTGAATAATGTAATGTTGCATTCACATACCTTTAAGTCGCTTACAAAGCACGCTATAATAAGCTTCAGTCGTATTTAAAAATTACTTGACATATCTTTGAGCGCTACTGGTTGTGTAATGCCATACAAACGGTGAGAACTGTTGTATACTTACTAAAAAAACTGTAATTATGTAGACGTCAACGGCATTTGGTCAAATTTTGGTGCCATAAGATGTCGTTAAACTGTATATCTATAAATACCTGCGCTAGTGCCAGTCCCAACTCCCAAGCCAGATGTCGTTAAACTCTGACTCCATCCAAATATTACTTACTTTTTGCAAATCTATAAATCTACTCCTGCAGGCTATCGACCAAACAAGGCCTCAACTACCCTACCAGCATCCGCCTTTGTTGTTGCTCTGCCCACTCTTTCCCTCTCTCCCTCTCTCCCACAGTCCCACTTTTCTTCTGTCTGTCTGTCTGTCTGTCTCTGTCTGACTGTCTGTCTCTGTCTGTCTCTGTCTGTATGTGTATCTGTCTGTCTCTGTCTGTATGTGTATCTGTCTGTCTGTTGTGTCTGTCTCTCTGCGTCTGTCTGCCTGTCTGTCTGTCTCTGTCTCTGTCTGTCTGTCTGTCTGTCTGTCTGTCTGTCTGTCTGCCTGTCTACCTGTCTCTCTCTGTCTCTCTCTGGTCTTTCTGGTCTCTCTGGCAAACGGACTCGGATCTCCACAGGACATCGATCTCTGATATGACGCAGTGCTCGTAGATAATCAGTTTCCCTGCTCTCAGCTTTTGGATAGCACTTTAGAAATTTGGAGTTTACAATAATTACGATTACGATCTGGGCATCTACGGCAAAGAACCTTCAAACGCGCTCGCAAGGTTAGTACTCAACCGAAATTCTAAGACACCTTTAAATCGCTGCTAACGCGTTTATATATAATCGCCGCGTTTCATCACTTTATTTTTACGCTCTCACTTAAGGCGTTATTCGAAGCCTGGATCAGAGGCCATCCATTTAGCATGTAGGCCTACGCAGAAATTAAGAGATAATTAGCCCCTCCCTCCCTGTAAGTAATTAAGTACGTGTGTTCTTTATTAAACGCAAGCAAACGTCAAAGTTTAAAAATAATTGCGGTATAGGAACGATAATTATGAGAAAAAAATAAAGTTAGCTAGAAAAACAGAAGTCTAACTGTAAAGCATCCTAGCCAAGAAACCGCGCCTGGTGAGGGCGGTGAGGGCATCAAAGCTAGGAAGAACACGGTTGTACGAGTGTGACGCAGGTCATGACCAATACAATAGACAGAGGGAGTAGGCGTGGAGGAAGTAGCCAGGATAATACATAATGTTTCTCCTAAATTGACATAATTATTCCTATAACTTACTCTAGCTCGTCTCAGCAACTATTTAGTGTTACTTGTAATCAGTTGCGTGTTGTCAACTGCATCTTTTGAATTAAGCGAATATTGATTGATTGATTGAAGAGATCTTGGTTAGCTTTTTACATAGTTCCTCAAAAGTGGGGAAAGATTTGGGTAGGAAGCCAAGGCGTACAAACTCGCGAACAAGTTCGCCTATAGATTCAAGATCATGCTTACTTGCAAAGCCTGAACATTCTTTGGAACTGTAGCCTATAGCATGCCGTTGACAGTGGTGGCCCCCGAGAGTCCATGTGAGATCAATATCGGGCCCCCACGAAGAGCGTGGAGATATTGCTTTGCCCTTATGCAAAGTCTTTGAACATAGGGGGAAAACAGAAGTTTTCCATAATCTCGACGCCCAGTATATTCAACGACAAAAACCTTAAATGCCATGCAGGACTGGAGGGCCCGTTTAATATTTCACCTACATGTATGTATGGTAAGAGCAATCTCTCTGGATTTGGAATGATTCAGGTGGAGACTACATTCAATAGCTCTGATTATCATGTAATTCCGCGACTCTGGCAATATGTTGTCATATGAACGGTGAGAACTGTTCACAATAATTTCTGTCGGTGTCAACGGCCTTTGCTGCTATAAATCGTCGTTAAACTCGGATCTAACTCAGTATACTATCTAAGACAGTGCCAGTCCCAAGCCTGTCTTGTTAAAGGAGGAGGGCGACGCTAATGGTATTGTTACCACACAGCTAGTCGTTAAAAAGGTAATACACACTTGGGTCCAAATAAAACTATTACTTTTCGCAAGTTTATATTAACTCAGAGTCTCTTGGTGTCCTACAGGCCAGTGACCAAAGACAGTGTTTAACTAGGCCTCAACTACCTTGCTAACAAGCCCTCAAGGACCCATGTAGGTCACATATTTACGCTGGTAGCCTATACACGCATTGAGTCCGTTTGGGTCCCATGTATTACACAGTTTACAGGCGAGGCCACATACTTCTGGATACCCGCATATCTTCCTATCCAACTTCAAGTTTCCACTCCAAACTGAAGTCTCAACTTTTAAAGAATTCCTACAATATCATTCATCCGATCCTCCGCTTTGGAAGCTTTCTCGTCTTCAACGAAACCCTCCTTAGTAGTTGCTCTGCTTCCTTTCTCTGGTTTCTGTGGAAACCGGACTCGGATCTCCACTAGACATCGATCTCTCGACAACCCATCTGATACGACGCAGCGCTCGTGAGTTAGCTGCGCTTAGCATTAGAATAGCGCTTTAAAAATTTCGTGTTTACGATTACTACTATAGAGGATCTGCGCATCTAGGGAAACAAGCCATCAGACGGTCATGCAATACTCAACCGAACTTGTAAGACACCTTTAAGTCGCTTCCAATGAGTGGTATATAAAAGCAACCTTCGTCCATTTTAACTTAGTGTTTTAAGCTTCCATCACCAGTCTGAAACCTCGATCAGGGGGCCATCCATTTAGCATGTACTTTTTACACCCTCCCCAATGCGTAGACCTACGTACTCGGGGGATGCATCCTATAGAACGGTCTATATTTTATCCACGCAGAAACAATCAAGGATTAATAATTTTAACGTGTTTATTAACAAAAGATAGTCCACCGCCATTGTCCGACCGCATAAAAGAAAATTTGTCTATTGTCCGCTTGACTCAAATGCCTACGGAACACAGGCATATAAGTTAGGCCTACATGTACACTGCAAAAGTCGCCGTCTCAATATCTATAATCGAGGATTCAACCCCCAATCTTTGTTATCACACAGTGTCGTTAAACAGTAACTACTTTACATACAAATAAACAAAACCGTTAAATTACCCATAACGCTGGATGTTGTAGCTAAGAACGACGTCGACAGCTATTGCAACCACAAGATGTCGATTAACAATGCACAATGCAAATTCTCTTCATCAGAAACCTTTAAAAGCTTTCAGCCGATGGTAACATGTAGTGCTATTTACACACAATTCTGTGGCTAGTTACTTCGGTTGAGTATTGCATGACCGTCTGATGGCTCGTTTCCATAGATGCGCAGATCCTAATTATAGTAGTAATCGTAAACACGAATAAGACACCTTTAAATCGCTTCTAATGAGTGATATATAAATGCAACCTTCGTCCATTTTAACTGTTATTGAATTAACATCGCCAGTCTGAAAGCCCGATCGGGGGCCATCCATTTACCATGTACTTTTACACCCTCCCCAATGCGTAGACCTACGTACTCGGGGGATGCATCCTATAGAACGGTCTATATTTTATCCACGCAGAAACAATCAAGGATTAATAATTTTAACAAGTTTATTAACAAAAGATAGTCCACCGCCATTGTCCGACCGCATAAAAGAAAATTTGTCTATTGTCCGCTTGACTCAAATGCCTACGGAACACAGGCATATAAGTTAGGCCTACATGTATACTGCAAAAGTCGCCGTCTCAATATCTATAATCGAGGATTCAACCCACATCGTTTCCTACTTACATTAACATTTGGGTTGATCCCCTCTCCTCCATGCGTGGATAGTAAATGGATGATCCCTAAGGAGGAAGGCAACGTCAAATATCTTTAACGACATGAGACAGATTTTACAATCATTTTTTAGGAAAATAATATATACTCCCATGAAATGCCGTTACACTGTGGATTCAATCCAATACAATAATATTGCGAATCATCTGCAACATTGTGTTATTGCATAGGAACGGTGACAACTATTCAAACTAATTACACACCTATTTTAAGTGTGATATTCTTAATATAAGAAGCACTCCAGGCGCGCCAACTCCGCCACTTTATCAAAATTTACATATTAATAGCGTTGCCAGAAAGGGTTTAAAGGCGTCTCAGCAGAGTATTAGTGCTGTACAGTAGTAGTTTCCACTGTTTAGCGACATCTTAGGCTGTCAGGGCCGTTGACTTCGACCTCAATATCACTTTCTCTCTTCACCGATACGTGTTACCAGATCATATAAGTTTAGGCATGGATTGGATCCACAGTTTAACGGCAGCTTATGACAACAGAGGCCGTTGCCGCCGACAAATGTTTAGTTTTCTACGGCATGAAGCGAAGATGACGTTCATATATCGTCGATAGTTACGATTTAAAGGTGTCTAAAAAGGAGCAAGTGTTAATAGATAACAGTCGAAAGCCTCGATAAAGGAGGAGGGCGACGCTAATGGTCTTTGTTACCACACAGTGGTTGTTAAACAGTAAACAAGCAAAGCGCGCGAACTCCGCCACTGATCGTACTCTGTCAGTGCCAGTCCCAAGCCTGGATAAAGAAGGAGGGCGACGCTAATAATATTTTTATCACACAGTGTCGTTAAACTGAAACTACTACTGCGCGCGATCAACTCCGCCACTGCTGGTAATTTGGCAGTGCCAGTCCCAAGTCTGGATGAACGAGGAGGACGACGCCAATCATCTTTGTTATCACACAGTGTCGTTAAACAGTAACTACTTTACATACAAATAAACAAAACCGTTAAATTACCCATAACGCTGGATGTTGTAGCTAAGAACGACGTCGACAGCTATTGCAACCACAAGATGTCGATTAACAATGCACAATGCAAATTCTCTTCATCAGAAACCTTTAAAAGCTTTCAGCCGATGGTAACATGTAGTGCTATTTACACACAATTCTGTGGCTAGGTGGCGCGATAGCCAACAGGTCAACCGAGAGGCCCGTGGTTACTTGGTTGTCCCCCGGGTGCGTTCTTCTACGGCCCAGTCTAGGAGTTTCGCTATTGTTGGTCCCAATAGCTGGAACCAGTTACCTCAGTCCCTCAGGACTGACTCTTTTCTCTATTTCTTTTGACCAATTCCGTCAACGCCTGAAAACCTCTCTTTACCAATGAAGACACTGGCCCGGGTCTGGAGCGCCTCTGTTTGGAGTGGCGCTATATAAATGTTCGATTACGACGATTACGATTTGTATATGCCTAAAAAACATTAATAAAGTATTTGTGTGTGTCCATTAACGGCAGCTTATGACAACATAGGCCGTTTATAATATTACTAACAAAGATTAGTTTTGGCATATTGCTCTTGGTATGGCTTGGTTCGTACTTATAGGTTTTGTATTAGCCTAAAAAGAGGTGTTTAAAGTACACGGCGCGTTCTTCGTCAACTTTTTCTTATAGGCTAACTATAAGTCTTTAAAATGGTTTGTAAGGGACTGCTTCTATTCTCTGTCGGGAAGTTTTAGTATAGTTATGGAAAAGAGATACAATGCTTTTCGGCAAAACTGAAGTTTGTTCATGACATGAAACTGTGTTTTGTTAAAACATGTAGTGTGGATAATCTGCTCTAGGCCATTATCATAAATTAATTTATATATTTATATATTCGTCGCCTTCATAATGATCATTATCACTGTTATCGTCAACATTCTCGTTTTCACCTCCACATCGTTATAATGGTTTTTAACCTCTTCGAGTGTGTGAAGAAAAGTTTTCATTTAACTCCAGTTTAATCGTGGCAGTTTTAACTTGCAAGTAATGAGCTGTCGTTGGATCCAAGATGGCCGTTTTCGAGTGACGCCAGTCACAAACATGGCTAACGGAGGAGGGCGACGTCGATGTTTCCTGGCAGCCATAAGATGTTATTAAACACTGGAGACTACTACTGTAGAGAAATTTCCCCATCGACGTCAACGGCCTTTGACGTCATAAAAAAAACTTTTTACTCTTGGAATTCAATTATAACATGGACAACAACTATGAACGTACTCTCAACGTTTATGGCCCTGAAAGACAACATATGTTGTTTGACACTGGACACTACCATTTCGTAGCTAGAATTATTCATGGAAAATTCCCTATGGGGAGTGTGCGGTAAGATCGACCTCAACGGCTTTGCAGCCATAAAATGTGAAAAGTAATTGAATAACCTAATGTTGCGCTTAGACACCTTTAAGACATGTTTAAATAACGCTATATAAATCAAATATTTTTCGCAAGTCTATATCAATTCCCCCCAGGTTATCGACCAGAGACAGTTTCTAACAACGCCTCAATTACCCTACCAGCATGCCCTTATGGAGCCATGTAGGTAGTGTTGTTTTCGTTAACGATAACTAAAACGAAAACCTTCGTTAACGAAAACAAAAGGTTATAGTTAACTAAAACTAAATCTAAAACGAAAACTAGAAGGAAAACGATAACGAAATAAAAACTAAAACTAAGGCAGTCGAAACTAATAATAACGAAAACACATAACGAAAACCAAAACGAAAACACATAACGAAAACCTAGCGTCTTAGGATATGCAATGTTTTTGGATATACACGTTTTATAATCAGCACTTCGTTCGGTAATCTTCCGATCTTTGGAATTTTATAAGATGTCTGAACTAAATTTAGGTGGTAGACCTAAAACTAGTGGTGTATGGGACTGTTTTAAGTATCGATTAAAAACAGATTGTAGCGAGTGAATTCTTTTTGGTGCTAAAAGCTGTATGCGGAAAAAATATTGTCAGACTCGGCGAAACTAATAATAACTAAAACTAAAACTTGGCGAAATAACTAAAGCTAATAATAACTAAAACACCTAGCATGCTAATAATAACTAAAACTAAAACTCAAGGCAAAACTAAAACAACACTACATGTAGGTTCCATATTCACTCTGGTACCCGCATGGAGTCATTATGGGTCCCATGCATTGCTGAATATATAAAAAGTTTCCAGGCGAGGACACATTCTTCTGTATACCCGCGCATCTTCCACTCCTACTTGAAGTTTCCGCTACAAATTTAAGTCTCAACTCTTCAAGAATTCCTACCCAATCATTCATCCCATCCTCCGCTTTCTGTCTCTGTATGCATGTCTCTGTCTGTCTGTCTGTCTGTCTGTCTGTGTCTCTGTTTGTCTGTCTGTCTGTCTGTCCTGTCTGTCTCTGGTCTGTCTGTCTGTCTGCCTGTCTGTCTCTGGTATCTCTGGCAACCGGACTCGGATCTCCACTGGACATCGTGAATAAGCTGTTGTCCTGCGCTCAGCTTTAGAGTAGCGCTATAGAAACTACGACTACTATTAGGTTCTGGATATATCAACCGAACTTCTAAGACACCTTTAAATGGATCCTATCGCGTGTTATATCACTTTCGTCGTCTTCGTTTATTTTAACTTGATTTGTCTATTTCCTCCAGCGTCTATCGGAAGTGTCGATCCATTTAGTGTCAACGGAGAAATCTGAAAAAATTGGCCCCTCAGGTAGGTAAGTGAGTCAGTGTTCTTTGTTAGACGCAAGCAAACGCTCTGCGCTTTGCATAGTTTCAAAAATAATAATTGCGATGTAGAAACGATAATTAGGAGAACAAAATAAAGTCAACAATAAAAACAGAAGTCTAACCGTACAGCATCCTAGCCAAGAAACCGCGCCTGGTGAGGGAATCAAATCAAGGGAGAACACGGTTGTGTGAGCGTGGGCGCAGACCATGACCAGTACACTGGATAGGGGAGTTGATCGTGGATGACGTCACAAGGATTATTTTAGATGTTTCTAAGGAGGTCTTGGTTAGCTTTTTCACAGAGTTCCCTTCAAAGGTTGGGAAAGATTTGGGTAGGAAGCCAAGGCGTACCAACTTACGGACAAGGGTCTGACGAAGCGTGGTAGGGAGCTCATTCCAGGTCGAAGGGCCAGCCACGGAGAAGGCGCGACGCTGCCTGATAGCAGTCCGCGAACGAGGAACAATGAGTTCAGCCTGTGCAGTTGACGATCTCGACGCCCAGTGTATTCAGTCACACAACCCTTTTAATGCCAAGCAGGACTGGACGGCCCTGTTAAAGATTCGCCTTTGGTCTGATAAAATAATGTCGCTGGTTTTAGAGTAGTGCAGGTGGAGATTACATTTAAGAGCTTTGCAGGTGCTAATATGATCTAATACCGCGTCCGTGGTGGAGACAATAAAAAACAAGATCACAAAACGACAGTCATCAGCATATTTGAAGATACGATTGAAGCTGTGGAGAGGCTTTAGGAGAGGGGTTGGCAACTGGCTTCTAGTCTATAGTCAACTAGTTTACTATTCAACCACAGTGCATATTTTAACGGATTTGGACTATTGGGACAAAGTCTGCTACAATACTTTACTTTCAGTGCTACTGGAAACTAACATTGAAAGTAGCGTATTACCTGTTACATATCACCAAAACTACTGGGACAAATTCTAAAACTACTGGGTCAAATCCTGAAACTACTGAGACATTTGTCCCAGTAGTTTCCATCTATCAGAACTTTTCAAACGTTTCCATATCTGGGGATATCAAATATCAAAAGGCAATTATGTTCATTTTCCATGTTTTACTGATTCTGCAAATATCAAGAAGTGCACAGAACAAATAATTGTATTGAACGTAGAGTTCCAGTCCAGGTTTGCTGATTTACTGCTCATGAACTAGACTTTAATTGTTTGAATCTCCCTTTTCCACCGATGCCAATAATCAGCACCAAACTCCATGCAAATGGAATTTATTGAACTCTAATGCAACAGTGAGTTGGAAAGGAAATTTCGTGAGGTACCTCTGATTCAGTCCTACAAACAGTACAAACCCTTCACTTAAATTTTCATAGCCTGAAACTGGTTGCTCTGTTACAAGGAACGGTGTTTGCGCAACAGTTCTTCTCAAAGATGAAACTAAGAAAGTGCAAAAACAGATGCAGACTAACAGATGACAATCTCTACAGTGAACTTAAAGCCAACATTCCGGATTTGTTTCTTGAGAAGAAGTGCCAGATCTCACATTAAATATAGCACACAAAATAAATGAATACATTGTGCAGACTAACAGTTTTATGTATTTTAAAAAAAAACTGAATAAAACATTTTGGTTTTTATTTTTAGTGTAGGACTTAGGCCTATGTATTAGAATAATTAGATTTTCGTCATAAAATTATCTTCATTTGCTTTAACGGTTATTCTGTAATATTTAGTTTGAATAAAATTAATAGCATTTCATTTTCTAGGACAAATGAATCTGCAAAAATTAGTTTGCGATTAACATACGGCATACGGCCCCTGAGCTGCTATTAAAACCTTAAGGCGGTCCTCTGTTAAAAGAAGTTTCCCATGCCTTCCTTAGGACGTATATGGCCACCACGAAGTTTACTGGACCCATGCCAGAACCATATTTTATAGGACTGGTATTGATGATAGCCAGTCAAGAGAATTTCACTACGATTGCTCAAGGGGGAGAGAACCCAGTTGAAGATATTAACTGGGCTACGTAGATAGGGAAGTTGATCGTCCAAGTACGCATGAATACTTTGTATACCCCACCCCTACTGCACACGTACTCACCCTGCAACCCCGCGTCTATAATATCCACACAGAAACAATAAAGGATAAATAGTAAAATGTTTAATAAAAAAGAGATACTTCACTGCCATTGTCCGGCCGCTTGAAAGAAATATTAAGCTGCGTAATTGAAAAAAGTTTATCTAGTGTGACTTAGTAGTCTCCCCTTGACTCAAATGCCTACGGAACCCAGTCAAATAGGTTAGAAATACATGTGCGCATCGTAGGAATATCGTATGGATGGATCCAGGGTTTAACGGCAGCTTATGACAACATAGGCCGTTGCCGCCGACAAAGATTAGTTTTGGCATATTACAGTCTAGGAGTATCGTCAACACGCGAAATGCCAGGATGAAGCACAGCAGCATTAGAAGTAGCCTAGCCTGTTTGGTCACCGTCTCAATATCTATTATCGAGGATTCAACCCCTCTGTTTCCTTTGCCTACGTACATTATCAGTAGCCCCCACTCATACGCAAGCAACGCATTTTGGTTAACTCTCCCCCTACATCTGTTCATCCTTAGTGGATGGCCCGTAAGGAGGAAGGCGACGTCAATCATCTTTTATGATATTAGACACATTTTACAATCATTATTTAGGAAAAATAATATATACTCATATACTCCCATGAGATACAATGTTTTAACTGAAGAGCTGTATAGTCTGCTATGCCAAAACAATATCTGTCGACGTCAACTGCCTTTGTTGTCATAAGATGTCGAAAAACTCTGGGTCAATGTTTTACATTTTCAATCGCCTGCACCATCGCAAGCTTTCTTAGACACCTCTAACACTCTTTCATGAAATGCTATATAGTCGTTGATTTCGTCACTTATTGTCAATAATGAAGAGCTGTAATATGCCAAAAATAATCTTTGTCGGCGGCAACGGCCTATGTTGTCATAAGCTGCCGTTAAACTGTGGATCCCTTATTGTCAATGATTTACATTGTTGTGTTATTCTATAGGCACTGTGACAACTGTTTAAACTAATAACACACCTCTTTTAAGTGTAATATTCGCCCTATACAGTAAGGTTAAGCACTACCCGACTCGCTCGATTTCATTGAATGTGCACATTATAAAATTATAAAGGCGTTGATTTTGTTACATAATTTTATTGTCATTCATACCAATTTCTGTGTTATTCCGTGGAAATGGTGTGAACTGTTCAAACTCATTACACAACTCTTTTAGCTGTGATATTCGCCCTATGAGCTGTAATACGTTAAAATAATTTGCTTCGACAGCAACGGCATTTGTTGTCATAAGCTGTGGTTAAACTGTGGATCTACGTGCGATAAAAAACTCCGCCACTGCTCGTACTCTTGAAGTGCCAGTCCAATACGGAGATGAAGGAGGAGGGCAACGCTAATGATCTTTGTTATCACGCAGTGTCGTTAAACAGAAACTACTACTGCTACCCGCTCGATCACATTGCATGCAAATATACATAGGCTAACCGTTAAATTATGTATACCACGCTGGATGTTGTAGTTAAGATCGACGTCGACGGCCATAGCAGCTTCAAGATGTCGATTAACAATGCACAATGCAGATGCTCTCGTTAGAAACCTTTTAAAGTCTTCAGCCGATAGTAAAAATTCATCATTAACCTTGTATCATGCCATAAAATTGTATCAAACTAATTTCTGCCCGGCGTCAACGGCCTTCGTTGCCTAAAACTCTCAGTCTATCAATGCAATCGCGTTGTCACTCGAAAAGAGCCACAATGACCATTGAAAAGAACCGTTAATGGTCAAGTTTTAGTCTTATAGCTATATACTGTACTTTAAATAGGAAGAAGACCAAAGAGTCTGTAAATGAAGTAAGACTGTGTTCCTGAAGGACAATGGGCTGAAGTTGGAGTGCAGAAGTGCTGACACCCGCATATTTCTAAAGTTTGCTGAGCGCAACAATAGGCCTATATAAATATTATAATACAATGTCATGATATCCACAAGTCTCTCGATGCCAATCATCGTCGATATGACGGCGTCGTTAAATAAACGTTATAAACCGTTATCCTCAAGCCTATAGTGTTATAGGCTCCGTAGTAAAGGCTGTATATAAATACAGGCTTTATTTCATGATATGTTAAAAGATAAAGTTTCAATTTCGTTAACACATATCGTTTCGCAAATTTCATATCTATATAGGCTAATAATAATCGAGGCACTTTTTAACATGTGTTTTCATCGACTGTAGTAAGACGGAATTTTCTCTATCAGGAATATTTGATTCCAAAAGATCTCGTTCCGCTGTCATTGGATACAACGCTCTGTTTCGAGTGGCGCCAGACCCAAACCCGTCGTTGGAATAATTCGATAAAAACACCTTGTAAGGTGATGTATAGTAAGATCGACGTCAACGGCCTTGCAGCCATAAAATGTGAGTAATAATTATGTTGCACTTAGACACCTTTAAAACGTTTACAAGCGACGCTATATAATATTCAGTCGCATTTCAAAAATCACTTGTATGCTCACACGAAGTTGATTTTAGCTTAACTAAGATTTTAGCTTAATAATTTTTAAGAGTAATTGATGTATTATAATTATAGTAACTATTGTCATATGCTAAAATGCATGCAGGTGTAAAACTTACACTGCATTAAATATGAATTTATATTGTCTAAAGAAATTGTTTGCATATAATTGTATGATATGGAAATGTTTAGAAGAACAAGCTGGTATAACTTGTATTAATCTGTAATGAAATTGTAATTCTGAAGTGTAAGATAACAAAGTTCCGATTGTTGTATGTAAATAAATTTGATTTTTGCTCTCAGTTAACAGCCTACAATATCCCGTGATACAGTTATGTTGTTAAGGGTTAACAGTGTGAATTATAAAGAAGAACGAACGATCTGAAATCAAGAAAATGAACAGATATACAATTGCTTTGTATGGGATTCTTAATTTGAGCTGAGTTTTTTCTTGGATAGAACTCATGCTTAATGTTCTTGGTTTTTCAATTTTTATTAATTAAGCTTATTAGGGCTGCATTTCGATTAATTTTTTTTAATCGCGTTAATCGCGCGATTAGAAAAATTAACGCAAAGTTAACGCAAAATTAACGCGATTAATTGCACATTCATTGACTTTCACGTTTATTTTTAAGGGTCTAGAATTCGAAGAATTCAGTCAAAATTCTAAAACAATTGTCTAGATCAATCTTTAACTGTAGCAGTCTAGGATGCTCGACTTTTATTCAAAATAGTTCCATAGACAGAAAACATGTTCGGAAGGAACACTTGCGCCCGCAGAATCTAGGTATATCCTTACTACAGAAGCTAGGACTTTGTGGGCTCCAGCATGCTAATTCCACCACTGCAGTGGACAAGAATCCACTTCATTCTCCAGCGCATCTTTGTAGCGAAGAAGTGCGTCTGAATTCGATTTTGCCCGGGGGAAACTCAATGGCTTATCATCATCTGATGATGATGATGAAAATTCACCGTCCTTCGATTTTCCGAGCCACATGCTAAGAAGGCATGTGGTAAGACAACGACGAATTAGGCTACTCCGGTGGTATAAAAATTCTCGGTTGCAGTATCGCAACTACTTTATCAGTTTTAAATCTAAATTGTTCATCCATAATTGTTTTGCGCATTTTCTTTGACTCCAAAGTTCGACCTTGGTTTTTTTAATCGACACGTTTCTTTGATGTCAATAAACGAATGAAAAGAACAGGCACCGGTGGTCCGAATGTACGCATGCAGGAGAGAGAGAGTAGTGCTGAGTGACTCAACAGAATTGGACAATAACCGATAACCGATTATTTGAGAAATATTGATTTTAAGAACTGAAATTTTTTATTACAAATTTTTTTAGACTTTTTATCCAGAGATTTTTTTAAAGCGTTATTATGCGTTAAAATAATTAATCGCACATTTTTAACGCGTTAATCCCGGGCGTTAACGGCAATTAGTTATAAATTGGTTTGCGTGTATTTTAGTGTATGGGATTCATTATTTATGAAGAATGTTGATATTGATATTGATATTATTGTTTAAGTTTCTAAATTATCGTTAAATTCTTTGCTTTTCATGTTGATATTGAATATTGGACATGTCTGTACTATTGTTCATGAACTATGTCGATGTGACGCTCTGTAAAAATGATAATTAAGATTCAGGAGAAAGAAGTTTAGAAAAAGAGCCTCCCAAAACATGAATGAAGAGCTTTGAAACAAGAAAACGAAACAAGAGCCTATAATAATGGCCATCAAAAGAACCTTTATGGTCAAGACAGAAAAGAAAGAAACTGAAGACAAAAAATGTTGTCAAAATAGAGCCTTTGGTCCAAAAAGCAAACACCAAGGAGCCAATTGGCCAAATGAATAATGATGCATAATTATTATGTGGGCGCACACACACACACACACACACACACACACACACACACACACACACACACACACACACACACACACACACACACACACACACACACACACACACACACACACACACACACACACACACACACACACACACACACACACACACACACACACACACACACACACACACACACACGCGCGCACACACACACACACACACACGCACACACACACACACACACATATATATATATAATAATGAAATAATAATAATCTATAAGATGTCGTTAAACACTGGAATACGTAGGCTACGTTCTATGTTATGCCAACGGAACGGTGAGAACTGTTTATTGTTCAAACTAATTTCTAGCAACGGCGACGGCCTTACATGTAGTTGCTATACGATGTCGTTAAACTCTGTCTTCGTCTACATATTACTTACTTTTCGCAAGTCTACTCAGACCCTCATTGTGTCCTCCAGGCCATCGACCAAATACAGTATCTAACAAGGTCTCAACTACCCTACCAGTGGCCCTTATTGAGTCTATTCAGGCCCCATGTTATGCTGATGATGTCCAGGCCTCTGTTCATGGTCCCTCTTCTCATCAGCTTGCTCTTTCCCAATCTATTGAATCTCTTTCTGCTGATCTCAATTGTTGGATGTCCTCTAATCGTCTTTCACTCAACTCTTCCAAGACTCAATTGATCTGGCTTGGCACTCGCCAACAGCTAATTAAACTTGATTACGATTTACTTGCCAAGCAGTTCCCTCAATTTACTTTCTCGACAAATGTCCGTAACCTGGGTGTTACTCTTGACAGTACTCTTTCTTTCTCTTCACATATCTCTAATCTCTCTAGGTCCAGTTTTTATCACTTACGACGTCTACGTGCCATTCGACGATCTGTCCCCTCGCCGATTTTTTCTTCCATGGTTCATGCCTTTGTCTGTTCACGCATTGACTACTGTAACTCGTTACTTATGGGCCTACCAAAACTCCGCCTGGCTCCACTCCAATCAGTACTTAATTCTGCTGCTCGTTTAATTGCCCGCCTACCTCGTTTCTCCCATATTTCGACTTTCATGACTCAAGACCTTCATTGGCTTCCTCTAACTGCTCGAATTCAGTTTAAAATTCTTTTTCTTACATGTAAAACGTTTTTAGGTCAAGCTCCACGCTACCTCTGTGATCTTATGAGACGACCTATCTCAGCTACCTCTGGACGTCCTCTCCGCTCTTCTGACCATCATGACCTTCTAGTTCCGAGGTCTCGGACTGCCACAGCCCAGCATCGTGCCTATGCCTCCGTTGGACCTTTGCTGTGGAATGACCTCCCTGCTTTAACTCGTGCTGTAATGTTATCTGGAGGTACCACTGTTTCTGCTCGTTCTCTTAAAACTTTTCTTTTTTCGAGGGGCCCTTCGCACTGGAAGCGCTTCTGATTAGGTTGTACTGCGAAAGGCGCTTTATAAGTCCATAAACAGAATAGAATAGAATGTTCACGTTGGGAACCGACGGGAGACCATGTGAGTCCCATGTAATGTCCGTGAACATGCTGAGTGTCCACAAAGTTTACAGGCGTGTTCACATTAGTCTGGATACCCGCATATCTTCCACTCCAACTTGAAGTTTCCACTGTAAATTTTAGCCTCACCTCTTCAAGAATTCATACCCTAAGAATTCATACAATCCTCCGCCTTCGAAGCTTTCTCGTCTTCAACGAAACTCGCCTTCGCAGCTGCTCTGAGCCTCTGCCTCCTCCTCCTCCTCCTCTGCCTCCTCCTCCTCCCTCTCTCCCTCTCTCTGCATGTCTGTCTGTCTGTCTCTGTCTCTGTCTCTGTCTCTGTCTCTGTCTCTGTCTCTGTCTCTCTGTCTCTGTCTCTGTCTCTGTCTCTGTCTCTGTCTCTGTCTCTGTCTCTGTCTCTGTCTCTCTCTGTCTCTGTCTCTGTCTCTGTCTCTGTCTCTGTCTCTGTCTCTGTCTCTGTCTCTGTCTCTGTCTCTGTCTCTGTCTCTGTCTCTGTCTCTGTCTCTGTCTCTGTCTCTGTCTCTGTCTCTGTCTCTGTCTCTGTCTCTGTCTCTGTCTCTGTCTCTGTCTCTGTCTCTGTCTCTGTCTCTGTCTCTGTCTCTGTCTCTCTCTCTCTCTCTCTCTGTCTCTCTCTCTCTCTCTCTCTGTCTCTGTCTCTCTCTCTCTCTCTCTCTCTCTCTCTCTCTCTCTCTCTCTCTCTCTCTCTCTCTCTCTCGCTCTCTCTCTCTCTCTCTCTCTCTCTCTCTCTCTCTCTCTCTCTCTCTCTCTCTCTCTCTCTCTCTCTCTCTCTCTCTCTCTCTCTCTCTCTCTCTCTCTCTCTCTCTCTCTCCCACTCTCTCTCTCTTTCTCTGGTATCTCTGCAATCGGACTCAGATTTAGGGGTGCCACAAATCATGTCTTCTGAGAATTTTTTTTATAGATGTTTCTATTTCGGATCAAAAAATTCATAAAAATGGCAGGAATACCGTTCAAATTAATCAGATGTATAAATGATATTAGCTAGAGCAGTTAAACCGTAGAATGTCATGTAATAAAATTAACAAAGACGATACAACAATTGAGACTTGAAAAGACGCCATTTTGGCATCTATATTCTATAATTTAAAAATTTATAAAAAAACAAATTTTGTGGTTTTCTGGGTTTTTTGGTTTTAAATTCGGACCTGAACATCGATCTCTATACAAACCCTGTGATACGACGCAACGCTCGTGAATAAGCTGTTGCCCTGCGATTAGCTTTAGAATAGAGCTTTATAAATTTGGGGTTTACGACTACTACTAGGATCTGGCCATCTAGGGGAAATGAACCATAAGACGCGCTCGCAAAGTGAGCACTCATCCGAAATAGTAAGACACCTTCAAAACGCTTTTAACGCGCGGTATATATATTCGCCGGCCTCCATCATTATAACTCAATTTTTTTCCCAATTTTAACGGCAATCCGAAGTTTCAATCAAGGGCCAAGAATATAGTATATATATATATATATATATATATATATATATATATATATATATATATATATATATATATATACGCAGAAATCCGAAAAAGTGGCTCCCTCCCTTTAAGTAAGTAAGTAACTGAGTATGTTCTTTTTAAACGCAAGCAAACGCTCGGAACTTTACATATTTAAAAAAATATAATTGCGGTATAGAAACGACGATTAGGTGAAGAAATAAAGTCAACTAGAAAAACAGAAGACTAAACTGTACAGCATACTAGTCAATAAACCGGGCCTGGTGGGACTCAATCAAGGGAGACCACGGTTATGCCAGCGTGGGCGTAGGCCATGTCCAGGACAATGGACGGGGTAGTAGTCGTGGAGGACGTGGCCAAGATTATTTAAGATGTTTCTCAAGAGTTCATGGTTAGCTGTTTACATAGTTTTCCAAAGGTGGGGAAAAATTTGGGTAGGAAGCCAACACGTACAAACTTGCGGACAAGTGCGCCTATAGAATCAAGATCCTGCTTACTGGCAAAGCCCGAACATTCTTTGGAACTGTAGCCTATAGCATGCGGTTGACAGTGGTGGCCCAGGTCACTTCATGAAGCCTGACACCAAGGATCCCATGTGAGGTCATCATATACGATGAGCGTGAAGAGATTGCTTTGTCCGTATGCAAAGTCTTTGAACATATGGGGTGAGGGGGGGGCGAACTTGTCGATAATCTGGACGCCCAGTATATTCAGTGTCATTACATTACCCTTTTAATGCCACGCAGGACTGGAGGGCCCTTTGGTCTGGTAAAAACAATCTCGCTGGATTTAGAGTAGTTCAGGTGGAGATTAGATTGGAGAGTCCAGACGCTAATAATGATCTAATCCGCATCAGTGTGGAGATATTAAAAGACAAGATCACAAGATGGCAGTCATCAGCATATTTGAAGATACTATTAAAGCTATGGAGAGGTTTTAGGCGGCAGATGGACACCACGACGTTTACTGGACCCATGCCAGAACCCTGTCCTATTCTGGCATTGATGTTAGCCAGTGAGCCTGAGTGAGGAGAACAGGACGCGGAACTTGGTGCAATGATTACGAATGCTCAGGATGGAGAAAATCAAGTTGACGATATTAACCGGGATAGGTAGAGGCTAGTTGATCGACCAAGAACTTTTACACACACACCCCCTACTGCGTACGCACGCTTGACGCACCCCCGAGTCCTATCACACGATCAATAATTATAATTCCACGCAGAAACAATCAAAAATAAAATAACAATAACATGTTTAATAAAAAAAGATAGCCCACCGCTATTGTCCTGCCGTTTGAAAGAAATATGTTTCCTACGCGTACGTACATTATCACTAGTTATACCCAATGATCACATTTTATAATCATTATTTTTGAAAATATAATATACTCCCATGAAATACCATGTTATAATTGAAGAGCTGCAGTCGTTAAACCGACAAGTACCGAGCTGCATCCTATTTCACAACAATTTCTGTCGACTTCAACTGCCTTTGTTGTCTTAAGATGTGTCTAAGCTCTAAGTCCATGTTTCAACTTTTCGATCAATCGCAAGTTTTCTTAAACACCTTTTACACGCTTCGATAAAATGCTATATAATCATTGATTTGTCGCAACGATTTACAGTGTTCTGTTATTTTAGAGGAACGGTGACAACTATTCAAACTAATTACACACCTCTTTTAAGGGTGATGAGATAAAAGCACTATGATCTGCCGACCAGATAATGTTTGATGACCTCTGTCGCCGTGCTGACTCTTCTCTTTTCTCATCTGTGCTTCACAACCCCAGCCATGTTCTTAATGGTCTACTGCCTCCTATAAAGAATGTTAAGTATTCTCTCCGTCCTCGTTCACATAACCGTGAGATCCCACATGCTGACGCATTAACTAGATGTGGTTTTATTACGCGTATGTTATTTTATTGATTTTATTGCTAATCTTTCTTTTTACTATTACCTTAATCTCATATATGCATAGATGTCTGTTTTATTGTATTTTATGATATTTTTGACATTTGTGATTTTTGTGATTCATTCTGATGTTCCCGCAGTGCGTTTGCAGGCGGTTCAATAAAGCACGTACTTACTTACTTACTTACTACCCAGGCGGGCTTGATAATAATAAATAAAATAACAAATAACAATAAAGGTAAAATGTTGTAATTTTGTAATTGGATATTTTAAGTTTGTTCCTGTGAATAATTTTATTTCTTAGTTATTTAATTAGTCTTTTATTAATACATTTTATACTTTTAAAGTAAATAGTGCATTATTATGATACACAAGTTGTAACTGGATTATTATACTTTAATTTTGGTTGAATGTGTACATTTTGGTTACTGAAACACCCATAGATAACATCTTTTCTAAATTGTTAATTTTTAAATATGTTATGTCATATAACATTTATAATAAAGTTCTGATGTTGGAAAATTATAAATATTAATTATTGGTTAATGAATATCTATATTGCCATATTATTATTATTCAATTTGTTTTTTCTTCTTCAATATTACATATGGTTTGGTTTTATTACTGTATAGGAGTAGCTACTATGTTGCATAATACTGCATTATTGTGTTGCAGTAATGAGTTCTATGATTATAATTTGAATCTATTGAAACTAAACTTTAAACAATTATATTACATGTATGCTTTGTTGGTTAATGAAATTTTAATTATAGTTTATTAGATAGCCTACATGAAATGTTTGAAAGAGTATTTCGTAAATGTCTTTTGTGGAACAATTGCTGCATTATAATATTGTTTAATTTGCATAAATTCTGTTTGTTAGAATATGGAAATCATAGACAATGCGATGATCTACTTTATATTGAAAAATATTGAATATTAGTGAAATTGTAAAGCTCCGTTTCGACACCTTGAATAGTGTTGTTCGGACGCTCTAAGGTTCTTGTACTTATTGAATTGTATATCGTCTGTATATTATTGTCGTCAACGGCCTTTGATGTCATAAGACGACGTAAAACTGTGGAATAATAATAATAATAATGTTGATTCCACTGTAACTGTGTGTCGGCTTATGTAAGGATAGAGTAATTTTGGGCAAAATCTTGCCAATTAAGTATAAATCTCATGACATTAGATCATTATAGTTCTGATGCAAAGAAATGTTGTTGCCAATATACGATGAGCGTGAAGAGATTGCTTTGTCCGCATGCAAATTCTTTGCACATATGGGGTGGGGGCGAACTTTTCGATAATCTGGACGCCCAGTATATTCAGTGACATTACTTTTAATGCCACGCAGGACTGGATGACCCTGTTTAAGATTCGCCTTTGGTCTGATAAAAAAAACCTTGCTGGATTGTAGAGTAGTTCAGGTGGAGATTACATTGGAGAGTCCAGACGCTAATAATCTAATCCGCACCAGTGGTGGAGATATTAGAGGCCAAGATAATAAAAACGCAGTCATCTGCATATTGAAGATACGATTAAAGCTATAAAAACTTAGAGAGGTTTTAGGCTGGAGATGGCCACCACGAAGTTTACTGGACCCATGCCAAAACCCTGTCCTATTCTGGCATTGATGTTAGCCAGTGATGAGAACAGGACGCGGAACTTGGTGCAATGATTACGTATGCTCAGGTTGGAGAGAATCCAGATGATGATATTAACTAAGATAGGTAGAGTGGACAGTTATACGACGTGGTTCGTGCTACAACGGTGGCCCGAATGCTCTATGCTGCTCTGGCTTGGTGGGGGTTTGCAGGGCAACAAGAAAAGAATCGCCTTCAGTCGGCGATGCGGCGTCTTATTCGTCTGCGGTACCTGCCAGAGGACAGTCCATCGGTTGAAATCTTTGCCACACTGCTGACTCACGCCTCTTCTCTGCGGTCTTGGGAAACCCAGGACATGTACTCCATGGGCTCTCCACCCCCCCAAAAAAGCCGCTCCCCTACTCCCTGCGCCCGAAATTGCATGACCGTTTTATTCCAAAAGCGGACAATCTCACACGCAGATCGTTTATAATAAGAATGTTATGCTCTGTATAAATGTATGTACACCAAAGTGCGGATATGCAATTGGTTCAATAAAGAATATACTTACTTACTGAGTTGATCGGCCAAGTACGGACGTGTATTTTTTGCACCCCACCCACTGCGTACGCACGCTTGACGCATCTCAGCGTCTATAATAGAACGGTTTATATTTAATCCACGTATAAACAATCAACGATAAAAAATAACAATAACATGTCTTTAAAAAAGATTGTCCACCGCCATTGTCCGGCCGTGTGAAAGAAATATGTTTCATACGCGTTCGTACATTATCACTAGCTAATCCAAAAATCTTTTCTGATATTAGTCACATTTTAAATCATTATTTTGGAAAATATAATATACTCCCACGAAATAAAATTATCATGCTTTAATTGAAGAGCTGTGTCCTATGCCAACACAATTTCTGTCAACGTCAACGGCCTTTGTTGTCTTAAGATGTGTCTAAACTCTAAGTCCATGTTTCAACTTTTCGATCAATCGCAAGTTTTCTTAAACACCTTTTACACGCTTTGATAAAATGTTATATAAACATTGATTTTGACGCACAATGTCATTGATCTACAGTGTCCTGGTATTCTAAAGGAACGGTGACAACTATTCAAACTTATTACACACCTCTTTTAAGTGTGTTATTCGCCTTATGAAATAAAAGCACCACACAGGAGGGCTTGATTACACAGTTGGGCGTCTGCTTATGTATGGAAAGAGAAATTTTGGGGTAAATCTTGGCAATGAAGTGTAAATATCATGACATTAGATCATTATAGTTCTGAAGCAAATAAATGTTGTTGCCAATTTTTCAAGCCCATAGCGGACGTTTTAGCATGACGTAATGTCCTCCTTTAAAACAATTAGCTAAATAGGTTGGTGTAAAAATTGTTCACTTGATGATAGAAGCGTGAAATTTAGCACATGGTAACAACATATGTGTGTGTGTGTGTGTGTGTGTGTGTGTGTGTGTGTGTGTGTGTGTGTGTGTGTGTGTGTGTGTGTGTGTGTGTGTGTGTGTGTGTAGCATTGATGTTAGCAAGTCCCCCACCATCCCCAAATGACATCCCGTTCCTAGGCCTAGGAAGTACACCCTATAGGAAGTACACCCATCAGGGGGCCCAATAGCGCATTGGATAGCATCTGGCACAGAGAGCGAGAGGTACCGAGTTCGAGTCCCGTAGGGCGGATATGCTTTGTAGGCTGCTATTAGCGCCGTTGTATTGCAGGCTGTCTGTTCTGTTAGTTGTTAAGATTTAAATTGCATAACATGTAAATATACAGCGCAGTGCGTTTGTCAGGCGCTTAATGAAGAAAAGATTATTATTATATTATTATCATTATCATAGTTCAGTCAGAATTGCTGATGAGCCAGAACAATCTTCTTCTTTGGGGAAAGTGCAAGGGACACTGAATCATTTCAACATGCCTCAACTTTTGGTTTAGAGTAGTAGTTGCAGTTAACGACACTGCGTGATAGCAAAGATAATTAGCGTCGCACTCCTCCTGCATCCAGGTTTGGGACTGGTACTGCCATAGTACGAGCAGTGACGGAGTTTTTGTGTTAGAGCTTGGAATATGCTACTTACATGTAGGCTATAGTCAACTAGTCGTGAGCGTATCACAGTTGATTTTTCAAACTGAGGGACGAATCCCCCACCATCCCCAAATGACATCCCGTTCTACTCGCCTGACTCCTTTGAACCTTGACCGGACCCAGTTTTTAGCGCCCCCCCCCCCCATTCCTGCCTATCGATTGTGTTTTGACGCTGTAGAAATCTTGAGCTTACTATGACGATAAAACATGTCTACACCTATTACTGCTTATATACATATATAAATATAAATATCATAGATGACTAACAACTATACATACATCGATGTACGTACCTATGTATCCTTAAATATGTATGTACGAAAATACGTTTGCATATAAGTACTTACGTACGTATGTATCTATGCATATATGCATGTATATGGATGAAATGTATGTATGTATGTAATATGTATTCATATCGATAATTTATATAGCGCCCCTTCAAAGAACCAATATCCAGAGGCGCTCCCAGCCCAGCTGCGGATAAGCAGAGGACTTGAGCAGGCGGCAGAAAGCAGGCTTAAATGCAATGTATGTATTTATATATATATAATATTCCCTTAGGCCTCGCTCTCACAATCTTGAGATTCTGCTCTGTGATTCGTTGACTGGAAAGGGGTTTAAGAATGTTGTATGGATGAGTTTTATTTTTAATTAGTTTTTTAGTCATTTTAATGAACCTTTAATATACATCTTTATTTGCTAATTATTACTTCGATGTATTATAGCCTAATAATTGTTTTATGCTGTATGTCCCATTGTGCGTTTGCAAGTGGTGTAATAAAGAATCCACTTACTTACTTACTTACTTACTTACCATGGACGTTAAGCAGTAATCAACCAACTTAGACACCTTTACAACGCTGCTAACCGATGCTATTTATGTGTAGGTATAGTGGTGTGTACACTTTGAAGTCCTGCAATATCAAGTGTTGTGTACAATATCAAGTCCTACAATATCAATTTGTTTTTTAAACTCCGCTACTGTTCGCTTTCTGACAGTGCCAGTCCCAAGCCTGGATAAAGGAGGAGGGCGACGCTAATGGTGTTTGTTACCACACAGCTAGTCGTTAAACAGAAAAACCGCCACCCAAGTCCTCCAGCTTAAAATCAGCCGAATTGGCCATTTAGCATAGACGTCAACTGCCGTAGAAGCCATAAGATAATGAAAAATGAAAACTGCTCGTACTCTGGCAGTGCTAGTTCCAGGCCTGGATAATGGATAAGGGCGACGTTAATGAACTTTGTTATTAGACAGAGTTAATAAAGTAACTATACTACTACCCTGTTCAGAATCAACTTCCTCCTCTGATTATACTCTGACAGCGCCAATCTAAAGCCTGGAGAAAGGAGGAGAGCGACGCTAATCATCTTTGTTATGACACAGTAGCGTCGTTACACATCAACTAACCAAGCATCTTTATGCTGTTGTAGTGATATCTTTAACACTCTAACTACTAGTTATGTATGTACGTATGTATGTATGAGCACTTGTTATATCGCCACTTCAAGATTTCTACTCAGAGGCGCTCCCGACTACAGCGCGGACACTGAATCGGAGTTTCACGCCGAAGCGCATGAGCAATTGTGAGTGAAGGACTTACCCAGGGTCCATACGCGGCGTTATACTTTTATGCAGTTATACTTTGTATCTGACATTCATACCTGTATCTGAAATTCATACCTGTATCTGACATTCATACCTGGCCCCTTTGGAACTTGACCTGGAACCGATTTTTACCCAACCCTCCTCTGTTGATTTTGTCTTGACTAAGCGCCTGTGAATAACTAGTTCCCGCGACTTTGCCATTTGGGCCCTATAGAAATCTCGAGTAGTGGCAACATCAGTGGCGCGAAGAGCCGTAGGTAGCGGGATCGCTTCCCGCAACCCTCCCAAAAGTCCACTCAGCCTATCATTCGCGAGACGGCGCGTTTTTAAAAATGAGATGTACGACTAGATGGGCGCCTTGCATGGCTGCCGTATACAGTTAGATTCAACTCCTGTAATAACTTGTGATCATCGGTTCATACTGAATTATTGTAATCATACTGCTTGCTTGTCAGTTTTTAAAATATTAAACGACGATAATTATTATTTTTGTTTATTACGACTACAAAAACAGCGTTACGATAAAGCCATAGCCTTAGTGGGTGGTGAAAATTTAACACCTCTTTTACGATAATTACTTTTCCTATAAATAGGCCTGACGCAACGGTTGAGGTATTCATTAATAGTAAACATCCTATTAACCCTAGGGCTGCCAAGCTTTTTTTGTAACACTGGCTACCAAGGGGGGGGGTGGTTACCATCCCCCCTGGATTTCGTGTTTGGTTTCACATATCATAACTTGTAATATAGCAATGGATTCAGCATTCATTTCTGCACAGAATGGTATATTTAGTTGTACATTATGTGAATGCACCTCGAAATTACATCACTTTTAACAATGGAACCCATTAATTAGCAATATTTTATATTATTGCGTATTTTGTACTTTTTGGATAAACAAATATAAGATTATGTGCGTTTTGAAACTAATCTATGTATAAAAGATACACAAAATCACCCCTACACATGTTTATATAGTATAAATGTACATCCATACATATATATCCACACATATATATCGGTTTACGTTGTAATGCTGTATTCAGCCATTTTCACACAGATTACGCGTATTATTATTTATTTTGATCACTTCCGGTATTCAAAAGACAAAGATGTAGATATGCAAATGAAGCCCTACATTCCCTCTAAAGAATGGTATCTTTGTTTCTCTTCCAGGAAGACAAATGAATATGCTACAGACAAAAACTAAGGGGAGTTCTTCCATTCAGCCATTTTCACACATATTACGCGTATTATTATTTATTTTGAGCACTTCCGGTTGTCTCAGGTCAACTCTATAGAATGGTAAAATTTGTGTCTCTTAATATTAAATGACGGATAAGATATAGTCGAAAATCTAGGGGGTGGTATCCACCCCCTGGTACCTCGGGTATATTGGCTATAACTTTTGAACGGTGTGAGATATCATCATACATTTTACCTCAAAACGTGTGTAAATGAACCCCCTACAGCTACCTAAAAGGTCAAATTTTTATTCCATACGGAAAAAGTTTGAGATGAACAAAACCTAGGGGGTTACAGCCCCCCCCCCTTGGTAGCCCGAGGGTTAAGCTATGATTCAACTACGCCATTGCCCGTGCTCTTGCAGTGCCAGTCCCAAACCTGTAAAGAGAGGGAAGGCAACGCTATTCATCTTTGTTATGACACAGTGTCGTTAAACAGCAACTATCTAACCAACTAACCAACAGCTATACATGCATGCAATTTGATAGTAGCTTTAATTGCAAAGCAATGTTTCTATTTTATCTCGAATAAGAAAAGACACTGAAAACTGTTGCTGAAACTATCTAACATGCACACCAGACCTGGAACCGATTTTATCCCCACCTTCCTCTGTTGCATTTGTTTTGACTAAACGCCTGTGAATAAGGTGGTTCCCACGACTTTGTCTCTTTGGTCGCTGTAGAAATCTCGAGATTAGGCCTACAATAATTATTACGAAAGCAGCGTTCCGATAATGCGATAGCCTAACTGGAAGGTGAAGTTTAACACCTCTTTTACGAGGATTACTTTTAATATAAATAAGCCTGACGCAATGGTTGCCGTATGTTGCAGAAAAGATATTGGGTATAATGAATAAATATAGCTAATGCTACAATGTCATTACCCGTATTCTGGCAGTGCCAGGCCCAAGCCTGGAATAAGAAGGAAGGAGACGCTAATCATCTTTGTTATGACAAAGCAACCAACTCGCCAACCAACCCACAGCCATTATACATGCATGCATGTACGTGTCTATGTATGTGCGTATAGGCCTATGTTTGCATTCAAGAAAGTATGTACTTATGTATGCATGCATTCCTGTATGTATGTATGTACGTATGTATGTATGTATATATGTATGTATGTATGTATGCAAGTATATATATGCACACTGTCGAGGGAGGATGTGCTGGTGAGGAAGAGGAAGGACCGCCCGCCCTCATATGCCGAGGCAAAGAAAATGAAGTCGCTATACCTTTCAATGCTAGCTTAATGAAGAGCAGTTGTAGTTTATAGTGCTTAACGCTGACTTGTGGCTGCCAGAACCGCTGACGTGAACAATTGAGCAGAAAAAATTACATTGTGGTGGTTTTTCTGTTTAACGACTAGCTGTGTGGTAACAGAGACCATTAGCGTCGCCCTCCTCCTTTTTCCAGGCTTGGGACTGGCACTGTCAGAAAGCGAACAGTGGCGGAGTTTACTTATAGGATGAACATAAAACTTAAATGAGGTGTGTAAGGTAATGAACTGCTGTTTGATTGGTTACTTGTTTTTAACGACATTCCCTCATAACGAAGATGATTAGCGTCGAACTGGTATCACAACAATTAGGGTAGTGGCGGAATGAACTGCTTGTGTTTGCTAACCAATGTTTCACGACTTTGCTGGTTCTTGGCTCGGCATTTTTTGTGAATAAATGTGATTGTTAAAACACATTTCATATTTTCATCACAACTTTTTCCTTTTCGGTAACTTCGGATTTTGTTGTTAATTTGTGAATTTTGTTGGAAGATCCTTGGATTTCTGAAAATGGAGGTGGACGCACTGACTGGATGGATGTATCCAGAGTCTAAGGACGTCTTTTGGCAACAAAAGCCGTTGACATCGACAGAAATTATTGTAAACAGTTCTCACCGTTCCCACGGCATAAATTAGCATGATGACTGATTGCTGAGACCATATTAAAACAAGTTAGAACGAGTATTGCAGATTTTCAATATATATGGTCGGTGAGAACCGTTTTAAGGGTGTCTAAAATAATTTTATTTCCCAATGGATGACGACATCCTAATGGCAACAAAGGCCTTTGATGGAGGACAGAATTTATTTGGCATTATTCGGCATTAAACTGTTACCAAGAAACGCTATATGCCACGAGATTAGAACCTTTTCTTGGCCATTTGCTGTTAAACGAACCTGCGTCATAGCAAAAATGATTAGCGTAGCTCTCCTCATTTATCCAGGCTTGGGACTGACTCTACCACGGGTAGGGTAGTTGCGCAGTTAATGCTATTACAATCTCTCTTAGTAGTAGTAATAGTTTCAGTTTAACGACATTGTATGATAACAAAGACTATTAGCGTCACCCCTCCTTCATCCAAACTTCGGATTGGCACTGCTAGAGTACAAGTAATGGCAGAGTTTTTCTTCGAGTTTACTTATAGGATTTAAGTAAGTCTAAAAAGAGGTGTTTAATGACTTCCCCCAATGACAACATCGGTCGTTGACGTCATCTCAAACATCCTACATTGGCGACAATTTTACAAAGAGCATGTACGTTTAAACTATACAAGACTTTTAGTAACTAACATTATTTATCTTTAGACTGTTCAGGTAACTAGCGTATTTCGAGTCTCAGTTTTATTTTGTAGCGTTGTATAGCCTATTCTCGGCTATACATAATCATTTGTGCTTATTTCAAACACTTCTATCAGAAATTAACCCTCGGGCTACCAAGGGGGGGGGTGTTTGCCACCCCCAACGTTTTTATGCATAATTTTTTCCATATGGAATATAATTTTTGCATTTTAGGTAGCTGTAGCAGATTCATTGGCGCACATTTTTAGGTAAACATCATGGTGGTAGCCCACGCCATTCAAAAGTTATACCTGATATACCCGAGGCACCTAAGGAGGTGGATACCCCCCCCTAGTTTTTCGACTATAGCTTATTGACTATTCTTCTTAGAAGAGAAACAATTATACCATTCTTTAGAGGGAATGCAGGGCTTCATTTGGATACCTAATCTTTGTCTTATGAAAACCGGAAGTGATCAAAATAAATAATAATAGGCCTACGCGTAATATGAGTGAAAAATGGCTGAATGTAAGCACTCCCCCCTTAGTTTTTGTCTGTAGCGTATTCATTTGTCTTCCTGGAAGAGAAACAAAGATACCATTCTTTAGAGGGAATGTAGGGCTTCATTTGCATACCTACATCTTTGTCTTTTGAATACCGGAAGTATTCAAAATAAATAATAATACGCGTAATCTGTGTGAAAATGGCTGAACACAGCATTACAACGTAAACCGATATATATGTATGGATATATATGTATGGATGTACATTTATACTATATAAACATGTGTAGGGATGATTGTGTGTATCTTTTATACATAGATTAGTTTTAAAACACACATAATCTTATATTTGTTTATCGAAAAAGTACAAAATGTACGCAATAATATAAAATATTGCTTATTATCGGGTTCCGTTGTTAAAAGTGATGTAATTTCGAGGTGCATTCACACATAGTGTACAACTAAATATACCATTCTGTGCAGAAATGAATGCTGAATCCATTGCTATATTACAAGTTATGATATGTGAAACCAAACACGAAATCCAGGTGGGGTGGTAACCACCCCACCCCCTTGGTAGCCGATGTCACAAAAAAGCTTGGTAGCCCTAGGGTTAAGGTTAAATGTAAGAACGTTATTCAGTAGGAATAGAAAAACACCATTTATTAAAAAATACAGATTTTGAAACTGGAGCGTTATTGTTACTCCAAGGTTTAACGTCATCGTGTGACATCAAAGGCCGTTGACGACAATTTAAAGTGAACACAGTGCAGCGAAAATTAATTCATAGCGTCCGAAAGACTCCTTTTAAGCTGTCAAAACAAGCTTATAAAGTCATTAGTGTTATTTGTTTAAAGACATAAATTTTTGAACATTTCATGTAATTTTGATACGAGATTCTTTCCTTACTATTGAATTTTCCAGAAGTTTTCAATGAATAAAACCAAACATTATCATAGAAATATGCAGCTTTTGATACAGGAGCGTTATGATCACTCCAAGGCTTAACGTCGTTGTTAGGGAGTGCAACCCGGGTTTATGGTACCCGGGTTACCCGGGTTACCAGCCATTTTTGGAAACCCGAAACCCGGGTTTAAATGTAATTGAAACCCCGGTTCGACGGGTTTGAAAAGCGTCACTTTCACGCTGTGAAACTCATAAATACACGGTAATGGAGATATAACTATAACAGGTGGTTGATTACTGGTTACGTAATACTACTTCTACTTGCGTATTTATCGGTCCATTCCGTGTCTTTAAGGCCGTCAAACACGAATTCCGGGTTTCGAAAAAGGCCTCTGGTTTGTATTCCCTAGTCGTCGTATGATATCAAAGGCCGTTGTAATGTTTGATATGACATTTCTTTATCATCATTATGATGCAGCCTTGATAATGATAAAGACTTGATAACAAACGAGAACCGCAACCTCACCCAAGGTTTGAATCTATTACTGGAACTTTCTTCTTCGTCTTTCACTTATAGGATGAATTCACGACTTTAAAAAGGTTTGTAAGGGTCTGCAACTATTCTCTGACGGGCAGTTCCTCTACCGTAGCCTATAGTTACGGAGGAGAGTTACAATGCCTTTCGACAAAACTGTGGGCTTCCTGTCGTAACTATGAAGGAACTGCCCGCCAGAGAAGTAGCATTTCCTTACAAACCTTTTTAAAGACTTAATTCATCCTATAAGTGAAAGAGACAAAAGAACGCTTAAATTTATTACAAGTCATTATTATAATTACGAATCCTAAAAATGGGAAACGAAGAAAAAGAGGATTAGGTAATCATTTCTTGTGATTATAATAATATATATATATATATATATATATATATATATATTATAACCATAAAGTTACGGAGGAGAGTTACAATGCCTTTCGACAAAACTGTGGGCTTCCTTTATATAAAAAGCACACAAGTTGTGTGATGATGTCTGAATAATTGAATATTCTCCTAGGCCATTATCATCATAATCATATCTTCATGATCATCATTGTTACTGTCATCATTGCCAAAATTGTCATAATCGTCATTTTCATCAGCATGATCATCATCATGAGTCTGTGCTTTGGTGAATTCGATTCATTATTTTGATCAACTCAATTCATTTTTTGTAAAATTTCAAATGATTATTTTGGCAAATTTCGAATGACTATATTTTTTGGCAAATTTCTAATTATAACGTCGACAAATTTTCATTTATTGTTTTGGTGAATTTCGATTTATTATTACACATAGTCCTTTTAAGTCCACGTATTCTGTTGGTGAAGCCAGGCAGGACTTCCCTGAGTGAGTTTTAGAACAAGCCTTTGGGGTTGACTCACCAACCAACATTGGCTGTGTTTTCAGCTTGCTGACTCTCTTCGGGTTTCTCTGACTTATCGGATGTTGACTTGGTTTGTGCAGTAAATTAATAATTTATGCTTTTACTTGACATCAGCTTCGATTGATCTGTATACACTACGATAACGATGCTTCAGATGTCAATGGATTAGATTAGAATTGATTAGATAAGCTAAAATTTCAAAAAATTTCAAAATTTTTCAAAATTTTAAAATTTCACAGATTTCGAAATATGGAGTGTGGGAAATATTTTTGGAATAACTTAAAACTGTCGTCACCATATTTTGCATGCATGGATTGGACCAACTGTGTCAGAACAAAGATGATTTTGCGTCGCCCTCCTTCTTTCCCCAGGCCTGGGACTGGCACTACAACAAGTAGGGTAGTGGCGGAATGTATTTGTATGCTTGCTTATTAATTTTATTCCAATGTTTAACGACATGTAATGGCTACTGTTACAAAGGTCGTTGCGTGTGCACAGTTTTTGAAGCATTAAAGATGACTTTTATAAGGAAATTATTATAGCATTAATGAAGTGAGGTTTATATAGTTTCTTTGTGAAGCGTTTTAAGGGTGTTTAAGAAGAGCTGTTATTATCACTGTAGTGCATCCGTGTATAATTGTATTAGTAAGCGAAAATTGACGTCGATCTCATACGACATTCTCACACAGCTGATTATTATAGTAATCACTCCGCCACGGGCTACCACTTCGCTGATGACGTGCAGGCTTTTGTCTATGGTCCTCCTTCAGCTCAACTCATTACTGAGGCTCTTTCTGTGACTCAAATCTATGACTGTCTTCAAATAGCCTCTCTATCGCAGTCTCCAAAACTTAACTCCTCAGATTTGGCACTCCCAACAACTCCAGTAACTTTACCTTTTGCGTCTTTCCGAAAACTTCCCCCAGATTACCTTCTATAGGGACCTACCAGTTTTCGTGACCTAAAGGTGTCACACTGGACAGTTTTCTCAATGCTGATTCATATATATTATGCTGATATATATATATTATAACCACAAGAAATGATTACCTGATCCTCTTTTTCTTCGTTTCCCATTTTTAGGATTCATAATTATAATAATGACTTGTAATAAATTTAAGCGTTCTTTTGTCTCTTTCACTTATAGGATGAATTAAGTCTTTAAAAAGGTTTGTAAGGAAATGCTACTTCTCTGGCGGGCAGTTCCTTCATAGTTACGGGGAAGAGTTACAATGCCTTTCGACAAAACTGTGTTTTTTCATGATAAAAACACTCAAATTGTATGGTGGTTTATCAGATAAAAATTTAATGCTGTCTGGATTTTCGCCAGATTATTGTCTGTCCTAGACCATTATCATAATTCGTAATCATTGTCACCGTAATCATCAGTGTCAATGTTATCATCATAATCGTCTTTGTCATCATCATCGTCGTAATCATGATTTGGCGTTCTATGCTCAAAGGCGGTCTTTAAAAGTTGAGCTAAATAGACATGTGTACGCTTTTCTTCAGCGATCGTTTGGCGTTGACTCTGTCATTGCTCAATGAATTGATCGGGTGCGATCCTTCACTCACAGAGCCATCGATTGATGCCAGGTCATTAGATTGTGGCGCTCAATAAATGCATAAAACAATAATAATAGTACAACTGCAGAGTTATTGTGTGACATGGTAGCCGAATGGTTAAAGATCTCACTTTGTTATGCGAAGAGTAGCGGTTTGAGCCTCATTTTCCTGAGATGGTAACACTGTATTAGGGACCGTGAGCAAGTACTTTACTCGCAATTGTTCAGTGCCATCGATTGATGCTTGGTCATTAGATTGTGGCTCTTAACTGAATACATTGCTCTTCTTCGACACCTTTAATGCGTTATCATCCTATGCTATATATTTTGCTAACTGCATTTTATTGCCAGACAAAATCTTATTGCCAACAAATAAAGCACATGTGATCGACGTCAAAGGCCCTGAAAGCCACAAGATGTCTTTAAGTAATTGAAATTACTAATATCTATGTTACAGTGTATATAATCCAAGCGTCTATGCTAACGAGGCTGTGTTATGCCATCATACGAACAGTGATAACTGTTCAAAAGTCAACTACCTTTATTGCCATAAGATGTCGTTAAACGCTGGATCCTTCCATACGGTGAAAACTGATTTCTTTCTATCGATGTCAACAGCTCAACAGCTCAACTATAAACAACAACATGCAATAAGATCTTGTTAAACTCTTGGAGTCTATCCAATCGCTATTCGTCGTGTTGAAACGATTGTAAAATTCAAATCAGTGGCCAAATTCATGAAACTGTGATAACATTTCATGACCGATAAATGGGACAAAACGTTTCCCCATTTTAATTTCCACACATAAACCAACCATCAACTTCTCTGCCTCCTGTCTCTGATCTCTTTGGCAATCGGACTTCCACCGGACATCTCTGACACGACGCAGCGCTCGGGAATAAGCTGGTGCCCTGCGCTTGGCTTTATAGTTACACTTTTATGAAATTTAGTGTTTATGATTATGGTTACGAGCATAAAGCGTTACGTAAAACGAAGATCGAAAAGGCAGTGCACATCCAGTCATTGTGTATAATTTATTATTTAAATGTAAGAGTTCAATATAATTATTGTAATTTATTTATGTTATTTGTTCCATTGATTGTAATTTCTTAAATGCAGTGGAATGAGACTGCAGATCCAATCATTGTGTAGTTGATAATTTATTATTTAAATATTATAAATATAATTTATTTATGTTATTTGTTTGATTGACTGTAACTTCTTAAATGTATATAAATGCTGATACAACGTCTATCCGTTAGCACTTCCTGGAAGCGCGTCTGATGACTCGTTCCCCTAGATGCCCAATAGAAGTTGTAGTCTTAACTCCACATTTCTAAAGCACAACTCCAAAGCTAACCGAAGGGCAACAGCTTATTCACGAGCGCTGCGTCGTATCCGTGAAATATAGAAATAAAAATGATTTAAAACGATCCCGCGAGGCGAATTTGAACCACCGACCTAAGGATGTCTAAGTTTGCCACTACAGTCCTCCGCTCTACCAACTGAGCTATCGCGGGCAGTCGTGTATCGGTTAACAATCCAAATATCTAACCACATGTGCCGCCTATTACGTAGCCCCAGCCATTGGCCAACTTATCCATTCTTCCGTCCGTCCTTCCTTCCGTCCATCCATCCATCCACTCTCTCGTCCATCCATCTGCCAACCCATCTATAAGACGTCGCTAAACACTTGAGACTACTACTGTAAAGAAGTGTTCCACATCGATAATAAGAATATTATTTATTTAAACAAACTGCATACCGCAGTTTGGTGTGCAATAAGTTAAGCATTGAATAAAAATACAGCCCGTAAAAACAAAGTTTTTTACTATATCCATCTAGTATCCTATAATGCGTCTTATGAAGCAGTTACCTCTACAAATATATAGTCCGCGTTCATTTTACAACATAGCGTCCGTTTAATGATGCAGCGCGCCCGTTTCTGTTGCAGCCAATGGCAACGCTGGCCAATGGCAACGCTGCGTTTCGGAAAAGGGGATTCCCAGATTCGAAAAGTTTAGTCCCCGATTCTATAAGCTAGCCTTTTTTGGGGGAGCTGAAATTTTGATAGAATGAAGTGTGTGCGAGGGCGAGTCTGTCTGCCAAGTTTCACGACGATTGAATGATTGTAAGTGATCGAACTAGTCGTCGCAAGATTTGACTTTTTAGCCTGTGGCTCAACCAAGCAATCAAGCAACCTGCAAGTTAAACTAGATGGATAAAAAACACAAATCCATACAATCTAACATTATGTCCAGTACTGGTCCCACATACACTATGTAACCCATTACCCATTAAACTAAATTATTGGTCATATATCATTCCTATGATGAATGCTTTTCTAACCAATCTATCTGCGGAAGCGATTTCTCGGTGGTGTGCTCTTGGGCGTAGAAATGGTTAATAGGTGGGACCAGGTCATGCAAGACATGCTCCGGATCAGTCTCAATGGATGAGAAAAGGCGGGTCTCTGCTACGTGGCATAGCTGTTCTAAATAATAGAGGGGATGTCGTCTGGGAGGATGCAACCCACCATGATGGGGAGGCCTAAAGCACCCTGGGTAGAGTTGTGGCTTTTACTACGTTATTCAAGCTAGGTCCTCTAGTACCTTTCCATTATGTAACTCACTACGGTTTGTCAGTCTGTTCTGTTAAACGAAGATATATATATTACATTATGACACGTCATCGTTAAGTTAAGTTAATTAGCAGAAGCGAAACTCAATGGTATTAGACACCTTTTGCAGTCATAATTTCGGATATGTATAAGGCCATGTTCTAATTTTTCAACCGACTTGGCAACTGCTCAATCACGAGTTTAATTAAACACCTTTAACACGCTTTTATTAAACGTTATATAGTCGTTCATTCTGTAACTTGTTGTTATTATAAGACCATGTTGTTCTCTTCATTATAAATATAGCAACTATAATTGTCACATGTTAAAACTTAACATGTGTGAATCTTAGCCTAATTAAATATGAATTAATGTGCTTAATAGATTGATGACATATAATTTTATTATTTTAAAATATAAAAAATACCTATAATAGCTTGTATTTGATCTGTAATTATTTTTATAATACTTTAATTATTAGATAAATCATCATTGTATACAAATAAATTTGATGAACACGTGCATATGTTGCAGTTATTGAAAATGTCTGTTTAATGAATTTCTTGTTAATCTTTAACTGATACAAAATGATCCAAAATGGTCATAATATGATTCATAAGGACAGCTGTTAAAGCTGGTGATTGCGTGTGAAGCCGAAAAATGAACAACAGAGTTGTATAGCCACCGAGAAAAGACTTAATGGCCACCGAAGAGAGCATGTATACAGGTGATCGAAGAGCCATTTGATGGTAGCTTGCAAAGCAATGTGACTATTATAGATGGAATAAGAGAAGAAGGCTGAAAACTATTGCTGAAACTGGCTGTCTGCCTGCCTAACCCCACTGGATCTTGCCCTGGGACTTATTTTATCCCCCCCTCGTCGATTTTTTTTGACTCAGCGCTTTTTGGGCGCTGTAGAAATCTCGAGATTACGATTACGATTACACGTGTCTAAGCTTATTTACTTGTGTAGGCCTAAATATGTATAATGCATGAATAACAGCTATACATGTAGATGCATTCAAGTAGGCCTATGTATCTACGCATGCTTAGACATGCATGTACGTATATATGTTTGCAAATAGGTAAGTACATGTATGTAGTAGGCCATTTGTGTGTAAGTTTGCATGCATGCAATAATCTTTGAATGCAGGCATGCATGTATGTATCTTATATATATGTATGTATGTATGCATGTATGTATGTATGAACAGTATGCATATGTCTATCTAGCTATGCTGCTGTACGTTCATGTATCAAAACACTTCATATTGCGCCTTTTCAGGATCTCTCAAAAACTCTTCGTTCACCGTAAACTGAATCCGCTGCAAAACTTGATAAATAATTTTTATGTGTTACTTTCCATCAAGTGTGGAAGGAAGGCTCCAATCATCCGTGGCTGTTTACATGTTTGTCTATATGCGCCATCTCTCTGGGCTGATAAATATTACACCTGAATATGATAGGTGGAAATCATTTATTCTGTTAGGAATCACACTTCTGTGGTTAAGGAGCGCGATAGACACAGGTTTACGTTCGGTACTATCAATAGAGAGGTCGAGGGTTGACATTCCTGTCAGGGCACATTTCCTTTGGAGACTTCTGCTCCACCTGCGCCCCTAGTCAACCCAGCCGTAGTGAGTACATTGACCACACACTGTCGGTGGGAAGGTGACATGGCGAAGGATATGTGTGACCGCCCGCACTCATATGCCGAGGCGAAGAAAATGAAGTCCCCATCTCTCAATGCTGTCAATATTGTCAGTCAGAACTGTTTACTCTACAGGAGTATCTTGTTTAATGATCGGAGATATTTCAATGAACAGCTGGATTGGATACACAGTTTAACGGCAGCTTATGACAACATAGGCCCGTTGCTGCCGACAAAGATTATTTTTGGCATATTACAGCTCTAACTTAGTCGTAATGAGTGCATTCACCGTACACTGTCGGTGGGAAGGTGACATGGCGAAGGATATGTGTGACCGCCGCACTCATATGCCGAGGCGAAGAAAACGAAGTCGTCATCTCTCAATGCTGTCAGTATAGTCAATCAACATCTTTATTTCTTAGGCCAACTTATAAGATCAATATAAAACTTAAAAGAGGTGTGAAATGAACTGCGCTGGTGGGGTGTATTATTTGCTGTTGAACGACACTGTTGTATGAAAGATGATTAGCGTCGTCCTCCTCCTCTCTCCAGGCCTGGGACTGGCACTACAACTGGTAGTGAAGGACTAAACTGATTGTGTTTGTAATCCAATGTTTGACGACATCCTTTAGCTGCAAAGACCGTTGACGTCTTTACAGTTTCTGATGTATTTCAGTTCATTTTTTATGACTTTCGTCATCAGTTTTCTTTTGCTTCTCTCTTCATTGATTTCGCGTCTGATAGGTTTATGAGACTGAGATAATATTTTGACAGGTGTATGTTGTCGATCTTTTATATAGATTAATATTTAAAATATTTTTATATAATATCTACATGCGTAATACAGACACACGTGTATATAATATGTAATATATATATATATATATATATATATATATATATATATATATATATATATATATATATAAGCATATACATCATTATTCATTTGTTCATTTCACTTCTTTTCCTTTTGTTCTTTGGCTAAAGTCTCGTTGTTGATCATATCGGTCCTAAATGAACTGCTCTTATTCGTGTTGTAAATTGTGACCAATTGACTGGATCCAAAGTTTAACGACATAATATTATAGCAACGGATCTGTTCATAAGAGCGACATCACGAAAGAGCGACAGAAGCGTTCAGAAGAGCGACATAAATACCATATCAAATGAGTGACAACCTTTGATCTTCTTTCTTTTGGTTCTCTGCCTTGCTAGGCAGGTTCGTACGTCCAATGTCGCCATTCATCACGTTGATATAAAGTCAAAATTCGAAAGAGAGACAAAACGTATATGCATTCATCGAGAAGCAATAAATCTAGGCTGTATAAGAGTCTAATAAAACTAATAATAAGTGTCATTCAGTGTCTGATTCTTCTACCAATGTACTATTGTGTAATTAAATGTCTGATTCTTCTACCAATCTATGACATCAGATCAGGTGAATATTATGGGCAATACCTCTGAGGTTCAGAGAAGACTCATCCATAAGTTTTGTAGGCATCGCCTAATCCGTTCCCTTGAATACTTCGCTGAATGATTTGACCTAAGTGCATTTAATGCTGTATATTCCCCAACAAATTTAATACTGTAAATTCCCAACAAACAGACTATGCTATTAACAAATTATTTGTCACTCTTTCGTTATGTCGCTCTTTCAATACTTACCCTATAGCAACATATAGGCCGTTGACATCGACAAACTTTAATTGGCGTAATACAGCATTAAATGTTGCCAGTAGATATTATTATTATAATCAGAAAACATGCGAATTTCTTCCTTCTTGTTTCGCTTCTACTTATAGGATTTGTAAAAATCTAAAAAGAGGTGTCCAAGATACTGCAGCGTTATTCTACGCCTTTCACTTATTATATGAATATAAGTCTTCGAAAAGTTTTGCCAGGGACTGCTAGGCTATTCTCTGGCGTGCAAATTGTGTGTAGTAATGGAGAAGAGTTACAATGCCTTTCGACAAAATTGCGGTTTCTTTTTTTTTCTTTTTCGGTGGCGCGTTGGATAACATCTGGCGTAGAGTGCGAGAGGTACCGAGTTCGAGCCCCGTTAGGGCGGATTTGCTTTATAGGCTGCTATTAGCGCCGTGTATTACAGGCTGTCTGTTCTGTTAGTAGTTAACTAGTTAAGATTGTTTCAATTGCATGTAAATGTACAGCGCAGTGCGTTTGTCAGGCGCTAAATTAAAGAAAAGATATTACTATTATTATTATTATTATTATTATTATTATTGTGAAATAAAAAGCACACAAGCTGTGTTTTGTAATATCAGACAACATGTCGTCTGGATTTTCCAGATTATTGTCTGCTCTTGGCCATTATCATCACAATTGTCATCTTCCAAGTCATCATTATCATTGTCATCATAATCATCGTCACTCTCATCATCAGCATCATCATCATGACTTTGCGCTTTTTAAGTTCTTAAACGCGGTGTTTAAAAGTTGAGATAAATATGCAAATTTAGTTGTACGTTTTTCCATAGCTACCGTATTGTTCAGATCGTGATCACTATTTTATCAGTGACCTGATTAACTCCGCCACTGTTCGCTTTCTGACAGTGCCAGTCCCACGCCTGGATAAAGGAGGAGGGCGACGCTAATGGTCTTTGTTACCACACAGTGGTCGTTAAACAGTAAACAAGCAAGCAAGATCGGGTGCTATCCTTTACCAACGCACCCCGTTTGAATGGGCGCCGTCATTTTAAAGATCCCCGTTTTAAATTTGTATTTAAGTAAGTAAGCAATTTATTGACGGAACAGAAACAACATAATATCAATTGCTGTCAGTTGACTCAGTACAAACTCAAAACTTCAAGTAAATGATGCAAAGTTAAAAGGTCAATCCAAAGGTCAATCCAAAGGTCAATCCAAAGGTCAATCCAAAGGTCAATCCAAAGGTCAATCTGCGGACCTGATACACAGGCTGCCACCACCACCACAGCTATCGTCATAGAGACAGTTGCAAATCGATGATAAACAGAGAATGGATGGATGGATGGATGGATGTGAGATAGAATTCTGGGCCATTACAAATCCGTTCTGTGGCATAACAAAGCGCGGTTCTGCCTAGTGGATGTCCTGGCAAAGGGGACTAGTAGTAAACCCTGTTCAGGTGAGCGAAGGGATCGAGAGCCCCTAAGGACAGTGCAGCAGAGCTTACGAAGATAGACTAGAACGACGCCTAGTAGGCAGCGCCAGACTAGGGCAGCTATCCTATGCGCAATCCGCTGCTCAGAGGGGAGCCAGTGGAGAACGTCGAGCATGTAACGAAAGACTTGGTCAAATGTGGGTATACGGTCGATAAGGCTGGGAGCAGAACGCAAGATCCGATCCAAGTACCCCAGTCCAGCAGCCAGGAGGCCAGCGTAAAGGGATAAAAAAAATAGTAAAGTCTAGTTGTGACGAAGGCATGGATTAGAGTGAAAGGGCGACAGTGCGGAGCTGGCTCAATTGATAGAAGCAGTCACAGCTAAGGAGGTTGATATGCGGAGCAAAGATGACGCCTAACTGACGAACAACAGAGGGGAAGGTGAAAAGGGAAGGAGGCAGTGAGGGCAGCCATGTCTAGCCTAACATGCTGCTGGTGGGTGCATTAGAGAAGCGCTCTAGAAAATTGGAGTTACGATTACGATTTCTATCTGGTGATCTGCGGGAACGAACCCCATCAGACGCGTTGGCAAAGTTAGTATTCAACCGCACTTCTTAGACACCTTTAAATCGCTCTTAACCAGTGCTATATATAATCGACGCGTTCATTTAAAATAGCTAGCTCCAGTTCAAAATAGCTTATTATTATATCGATGTCAACGGCCTCTGATGCCATAAGAGGTCGCTAAAGCGTTGAGTCCAACCACTGGTGCAAAAAACCGCCATTGCCGTTTTCTGGTGGTACCAGTCCTAAACCTGGATAAGGAGGAGGGCGACGCAAATCGTCTTTATTGTGGCAGCCTTTTAGACAGTTGCTACACAGTGATTATGTTGTCACTAAAACCGTGAGAACTGTGCAAAACATGTTTTCCTATTGATATAACATTTTTAAATCCTCTTCTGTCCGAGCCTTAGCAGTGCAAGTCCGAAGCCTGGATATAGAGGAGGGCGACGCCAATCATCTTTTTTTATGACACGGCGTAGTTAAACAGAGGCGAACTCAATGATTTTTGGACACCTTTTACAATCATTATTTGGGATAATATATACTCCAATCAAATATCATTTTTTAACTTTATCAGCCACCCTCCAAAACACGAATTTTATTAGATACCTTTAACACGCTTTCATGAAACGCTATATAGTCGTTCATTCTGCTGCGTATTGTCATATTTCTCTGAGGATTTAAGCATAACATTAGTGCAACTATTTTTCATATTGCTAAAACTTAGCATGCATGTATGAATCTTAACTAGATTAAATATGAATAAACGTGCTTAATAAAGTGCTCACGTATAGCCTAATTTTATTATTATGAAAATAGAAAAATATCCTGAAATGACTTGTATTTAATATGAAATAAATTGGTTCTAGTTTAAGAATTAGATATCTGATCAGTGATTAAAAATATATTTGATGTGCAGGTTTATGCTACAGTTCTTGAAAATGTCTGTAAATAAATTTCTTTTTAATCTTTAACTGACAAAAATGAGCCCACATGGTCACAATATGAATAAAGCCAGCTGTTGAGGTAAATTAAGGTTTGTGAAGCCGCAAAACTATGAACAGAGCTTGTATGACAACCGAGAAGAGCAGGCCCGGATTAAGACTTTCGGGGGCCCTAAGCCAAGGGCCGGGTTAAGACATCCGGGGGCCCTAACCGGAAAGCCATGCAAAATTTTTTCCCAGATTTGGAGAAAAACCATGTTTATTACTTTGAAAAATTTCTGATGACCTTTTTTTGCTTTTCCATCTTTTTCCAGTAGAAAATTGTCAAATAGAACCTTTGAACCATCTGATTTATTATTTCCTGACAGTTGGGGCCCCTCATAACGTTGTGGGCCCTAAGCCATGTCAAATAGGACCTTTGTACCATCTTATTTATTATTTCCTGACAGTTGGGGCCCCTCAAAACGTTGTGGGGCCCTAAGCCATGTCAAATAGGACCTTTGTACCATCTGATTTTATATTTCCTGACAGTTGGGGGCCCTCAAAACGTTGTGGGGCCCTAAGCCATGTCAAATAGGACCTTTGTACCATCTGATTTTATATTTCCTGACAGTTGGGGCCCTCAAAACGTTGTGGGGCCCTAAGTCATGTCAAACAGGACCTTTGTACCATCTGATTTTATATTTCCTGACAGTTGGGGGCCCTCAAAACGTTGTGGGGCCCTAAGCCATGGCTTATTTCGCTTATAGGTTAATCCGGCTCTGGAGAAGAGCCTTAATGACCACTGAAGACAGCGCCATACGGCGATCGAAAAGCTATTTGATAGTATAGCTTGCAAAGCAATGTGACTGTTATAGCTCGAATAAGAGAAGATGGGTGAAAACTGTGGCTGAAACTGTCTGTCTGCCTGCCGGATCCCTTTGGATGTTGACCTAGAATCGATTTTTATTCTCCCTGCCTATCGACTTTGTTTTAACTAAGCGCCTGTGAATAGGCTGGTTCCCTGCGACTTCTCATTTTGGGCGCTGTGTAAATCTCAAGGTTACGATAACGATTACGATTAAGCTTATATACTAGAAGAGATGACATTTTGTATAGAATGGATCCACAGTTTAACGGCAGCTTTTGACAACATAGGCCGTTGCCGCCGACAAAGATTATTTTTGGCATATTACAGCTCATACATGTGTGTAATGCATGAATAACAGTTTTTATATACATGTTTGTTTAAATATTAGGGTGTCCTGTGACAATAAAGGAAGAAATAAATTGGTGAAACGTTTGATGCAGTTCCTCTATAAAGTGTCTTTATGATCCCATAATAAGAACTGCCAAATTTTATGACATTTTGAAAATAGTTAGGGGTCCCTCAAGGGTCACAGAATTAGTGTAATTTGTGATGAATTATACGCGTGTCGTCTCTTACTTTTAAAATATTTGGAGGACCACAAATTGATCCCGAAATAGCATACTTAGTATCATTAGAAAGCTATTAAATAGTAGAATCTACAAAGATATAACCTTATTGTATATGTGAAAAAAGTTTCAAGTATGAAGAAGAAGACAGAAAACAGATTAAATCAAAAATCAAATTTCTTGGCTTCAGTGTGTATTTTGCGTTACTCAGACACTATCTGCAATATTAGACAGAACATATACGATCGTTCGTACGTCAACGATGATCCTAGCTTCTCATGTCATCGAAACAGACTGCTCAACATCTGCAGCAGAGCCCATTCCCATTCTGAAACCATATTGGTCCTCTCCTATTCATTTGTTTCCGTGCTGGACTTCATTCTCTTCGTGAAGACTCTCAGTACTATTTTGGATGCATGCGTTAGTAGGCTAATTGTTCTGTGGTCTTCGCATGTTGTTGCGGTTAGTTTCTTCTTTATCGGAACCATAATTTTATCATAACAATAATGATAGTAATATTGTGACGATACCGGGGTCTAACTTTTATACCAGGAATGACCACCCCGATACCTCGCTATGTCCGTTGGATTCGGCTCGGCTGTCAGCCCGAGTCTTGTAATAAAGATAAAACACTTTATTTTCTTGAGGTTGTATTAAGAACACAAACTCGTCAATCTTTGACGTAATCATTAAAATGCGCTAATTAAACAGTACAACATTTCGACCGCAAAGTACCTCTAGTCGCAAAGTTCAGTTACCACGCTGAATGTCCTTGACGACAACTCTAATCTAGAAGTACTGACGACTATCGACGACTGTTACTGCACTCTGACTGTCCGACTCTCTATCGCTCTCAAACTGTTCTCTGACTCGACGACTCTCCTACGACTGTGTGTGTCTATAATTGTCCTGTCTTCTTTATATAACGAGGAAACGCTGCAGAAGCGCCTCATGAAGCGCTGCAGAAGCGCTTCATGAAACGCTGCGGAAGCGCAATTTAAAGCACAGTAAAACAAAACTTAACTAGAGAAGCGCTGCAGAAGCGCTGCAGAAACGTTACAAGACGCGTAGTAGTATAGTCAAAGGACGGTTTGAACTCAGTCTAGCGCTTCATAAGTCAACCACCCATCGCGGTAGGCTTTAAAAACCAAACGGTGGTCTTCCAGACGACCCACCATCGGTACACTACAGTTTGGGGCCAAGATCGACTTCGAGTCCTAGGCAATTTCCTAGTTAAGTAAAGAAGAGTCTGTGGTAGGCTGTTGCTAAATAAAAACAGTCCATCTGCTCCAGACCGTTTTTCTAAAACAGACGATCGCTAAATAAATTATATATTTGTTCGAGGAGGAATAGTTTCGTGGCCATTGGCTGATATATAGCCGTCCATCCTAATTCATAAATTATGCAACAGACTGCCCTACGAGACGGCCCCTAGGCTGCCGTAGCTTCCCGCAGCCGCGGGCAGACGCCCGCATATTGCATCATCTTCTTGCAAGCTCGACATCGTGTTCGGCCATTTTTTTTTGAGTTGACGGTAAGGAAACCATATTTTGTACGATTATTACTTTTGATAATCTCGTGAATAATAGGCCTAACATGACGCAGTTGTTTCACGGCTTTGACTTCCGGTGAACAGCACAGAATTTGGTCTATATAGTACAGGGGGACAAGATGGAACCTACATAGACGGACGCAAGCATACAGAGGCGGAGTTGAGCATACCCACACAGACACACACTACACAGGACCATTGCACTGGGCACAGTAATCGGTTTCACTATTTACGGTTGACAGCCATCCTTGCATTTGTAATCTCTACGGCAGATTCAGACATGGTTCATTATGATGTAGACTTGTCAAACAGGTTGATATCAGATATTGTTGGTTGATATTAAATTAACCAACTGAACTAGTTTCACAATAAAAGTAAGCTATATTGCAATTTCACCATGCGTTTCATACCCGTACTCTGGTGTAGGCATACATACATGGTAACATGCAATTTTCGTTGCAGTTTGTGTCAATACGAGTACAACACGTTAATTGTTAGAATGTTGTATTTAAATTCATTACGAATTTAGCTTACTTATTTTCTGATTGAAGTTAGCATCTAACAAATAAATCAAAACAAACGTTACATTTATAGCAGTCCTTGACCTATATTATTACGGATATTGCAGTGCCGATAGACCATTTAGTTAACGAGTAAATGCGAGATGTCACCGATCTATTGTTTATCATCACCATCAGCCCGAAACAATACAGAAAGTATCACTAGATATTGTACTGTCTTTCACGAACGACGTTCATTAAGCTAGTATATCCTGGTGGAAGCGCTCGCCTTGCCTAACGAGATTCAGTATGCTAAATGTTAGCCTTGAAGTGAATCAAGGTTCTACATCAAGGATATTTTGTTTTAAACACCGTTTACGGCAAGCGCTACCAGCTGTACTAAGCTATTTTGGCCCAAGCAAACCAGCTCTACCAGTGCGACCACTCTCCATTCAGAAATCCCAAGAAAGGGCTCGCTGAAGCTCGTCCTCAATGAATCTTTCTTCTTAGCCGAGACTAAAACTTTTAGAAGCGGTTATCCTTAAATACTTCTACTAGGTATGAGCTAATGTTTGAAAGGTTCAAAGACGATGAGAGAGAGATGGAAAAATACGATTCTCTTTCCTTGGGTAATAGTAAGGGAAAAAAGGGGTTCAATCGCACATCGTATGTTTTTTGTTTTTTGTTTTTTTAAATTTCATAAATACGGGGCTGAAGGGGTTAGTGGAGCCACTGACAGCCTTGGAGCAGCAACATTGCCGCGGTTGGACTGATCAGTCCAGCATACACAGTTCACTGTCAAGGTGATTCTGAAGCCGCCAATTGCTTTATAAAATCCGCTCGGGCCTTCTCGCGACCTTTGTTGATCAGCTCTTTTTTTAAGCCTTCGCTGATGGAACCTTCGGCCATTCCTACAGATTTAGACCGGATCTCATCTTTCATGACGCGATATTTTTCAACCTCTTCAAGAATCAGCTTGTACTCATCTTCGCTTATCAGATTATCTTCGAGAGCTTTTAAGACATGGCTGTGTATGGTATTGAGTTTACTGCTAGCCAGGACTCGTATGGCTTCGTGTTTTGCCGCTTTTGCCGAACATCTTCGACCGATGGCGACTCCAGCAACATCGAACAAACTGGACAACACAGCAAAAACTTCAAGAATTATTCCTGGTACTAGCCCAACTCCTGTTGCCAACAAGGCTGCTCCTCCCGCACCCGCGCCTAGACCGAAAACTGCACTCGAGGCGGAAACACCGTTAATCATATTCACAGCTCTGCTGTATTTTTTAAAAAGAGCGCTACGAAATTCCACTTCAGATCGTAGGAAATTTTCGAGTTCACCGATTTTCTGCAGGCGAAAGTTCTGTGGTTCCATTTCAGACTGGTCCGCGGTGTTGTTGGACTTATCATCCGAAATTGTCGGGACAGTTAGACTTGGATACAGCGACATAGTTATTATAATTCTTCTAAAAGTAGTGTTATATTTAACTCAATATCCGGAGTTGTTACAGTACCTCTTTTTTAGCCTCAACTTGAAAACTCGTTTGGCTCGGAATACAAATTATCCTAGTCGCATTAAACTGTGAGCTGGAAATGTCAATTAGCCAATCAATTATACGAACTGAGGCGTCTCCGTTACTTGCGCCCGATATAGTAAGTTTCCAGAACCCACAGTCTACTGTAACGGTATCAGCTGCGGTCTGTAAAGTGATGCAAGGAAATCGTGCGGCTGTTATTGGAAGATTCTTATACACCTTTGTGGCCAGTGTACCGGTTGCTGTGTAAATATCGCGGGTGTAGTAGTCCTTTGACACGAAATCGATGTGTTCCTGAGGCACAGCGGTCAACATTTCTGTGGTGGGTTGTGCGATGGTATATCCCCAGTTGGTTAGACCAACGATATCATCGAGGTTGTATTTTTGCATATTTGTTTCCCCGTTTTGCCTGAGATATCCTCGGATTTTATGGTGTGAGTCGGCCATCGTGCTGTTTTATACTATTAATCCCCATCTTTAAAATATGTGAAGATCTGAAAGTGGTCAATCCTGGTGATCTTTGCTAAATCATCATTAGTAGCAAAGGCAAGGGCTGTAAACCTGTATATTTTATAAGCGCTGACGGAGTCGACGAGAAAGTCTTGCGGCTTTGGAGCTTCGGTAAATCGAGCGTTTGAGGTGAGTAGGTCTGTAAATACAAGCCACCATTCTCAACGGCCCCACTTATCTTCCAGGATGTCATATTTGTATTAAAACACAGACTAACTTTCCATATGCGTACGGCAGTCGGGCATTCAATCTGTAGCCAAGATCCAGCACCAGTGGTATTGGCTATCCAGCCGCAATTCACACGGCGGGGAGTCAGATTTATTCGGGGGTTAAATGGAAAAATTTTTGATGTTAGTTCGTGTGTCGAACTGGCGGTGGGAATAAAACCTGTAAAGTTATTGGAAGAGGGTATTTAAGGGTGGAATATGACCAGTATGGTTGAGTATCTTGAGGTTGCGTATATAAGTCATAATTATCGCGTCCAAGGCAACCGAGTGTTGCTTGGCGGCGAGGTCTTTGTTGTCCACATATCTTTTGGCAAGAGAGATCTGGGAGTCTACATATTGCTTATTAGTCACATTTAACGGCCCCGATGGCACCCTGTTCAACCTTATCATGGTGGCGTTGATCGCTCTTGAAACTTGACCAATACTGGCCCCATCACTGTTAGATACTGATGCTCCTTCCGGAAGTCCTGTAATTCTTTTTCCTGACATTTGTAAATCACCAGTCATGGTATCGCCGGCTTTGAGAATGTGAGCGCCTCTAATGGCTGCATCGTGTTCGTCTACATATCTCTTGTTAGTCAAGAATTTTGGCCCAATGGGTGTTCCTGGGAATGATGACATGTCATAATTTGTCATCAAATTTTTTATTTAATTTAGTCCATCGGCTGGTCTGATATATAGTTTCATGCTTACCGCGTCGCTATCGGTCTGGTGGCGTGATATATGGCTTATATGGAAGCCCAGTAACCCTTCTTATCATGGTGTCATTGATTGCATTTGCCACCACTTACCGCGTCATATCCAAATTGCCAGTCATGGTATCACCGGCTTTGAGAACATGTGTGCCGACGGTGGGGATCCGACCATCTGTATACTGTTTGGCGTACTCTCTGGCGGCGAGAGTTTTTTGGTCTGTATACAACCTGAGGGTTGTGTTAAGCGCAACATCCTTCTCGTCCGAATAACGCCTAATGATGGTATCCTTATCATCTGCGGTAAACTTAATAGCCGCATCTACATATCGTTTGTTAGTCACATGCAACGGAGCCGAGGGTTCTATATTTAAGTTTGTCATTTTGGCGTTTACCTCACGCCTCACTTCTGATATGCTCGCTGCATCGTTTATATCTGTTGTTAGTAATGGTAAACCAGTTACCCGTTTCCCACCCATATCCAAATTACCAGTCATGGTATCACCGGCTTTCAGCACATGTGCACTTCTAACAAGAGTATCCTTTTCGTCTGCATACTGTTTTGCGGCGTTAGACTTTTCATCGGTATACTGTCTGGCGGCGGCAGTTTTTTGGTCCGTATACAACCTCAGACCTGTGTTAAGGGCGGCGTCCTTCCTGTCCGCATACTCCTTAACAATAACATCTTGGGCGTTAGAAACATCCGCCTGCTCGTCGGCGTACCGTACCACCTGTGCCCAGCTTACAGCGTCCCTATCAGAATCTGGCGTGTCTGTCGTAGGAAGCCCAGATATACGGTTTCCATTCATGTTAATGTTGCCAGACATAGTTCCACCGGCAAGTTGTAGATTATCCAAGTCTATTGTATCAGCGTAACCCTTCGTTGCGGCGTCAGCGTTCTCAGTAGGCGTACCAACATTTGTGATTCGATACCCACCAGATGAGAGAATTCCCATCATGGTATCGCCAACCTTGTGGACGAGCCCACCAGTGCTGAACTGCCATACTCCTCCACCTATCGTACTATGACTACTTCGACCAAACTTATCGACCGGCATCTTGTATTACAGAAAAAAGGGGCACATTTCTAATATAAAAATTTCAAAACCAAAATCCAAAATATCTAAGCAATCTAAAACAATCCAATCTTCTTATGAGGCAACATAGTTAAGTATTATATCTTCAAATTTTTGACCAGCAGCGAGCTGTTTGAGCACAAGAAGGCAGAGGTGGCCACATATCACATCATTTTGACCCTGCAGCTGAAATGTTTGTGTTCTGATGGGGCAATTTAAATATCGAGCGAGTTCTTGAGGCGGATCCAACCCATAACTATCAAAGTACACGGCTGTAGGACCATGATGACCTTGATCAATTTTGTAAGCAATCCAGTGGGTACCATCGCCTTCTTTGGAATCCAGATTAACAATTCCACACTCTTTGTCGTGTACCACAGCGGGCAAGCCATCTCGCATGAAAACACCGCGGAAATTAGGCAGTCCTCGGGCGGCTTTCTCGATATCAAAGTTGCTCAGAGGTTCTAGTTTTTTTTCCCGAGATAAAGTCCTGATCCCTTACACCTAGGACAACAACCACCGGTAGTCTGGCGTCCGAGATACAACCCCTTTCCAGCTTCAGCGGTTATGACGCTGAAGCTCAGCTTCGACTACTCGGTTATGACGCTCTGCCTCGGCTTGTGCAGCTGCTGCAGCTTGTTTGGCTTGCACCGCCTTTGCTATCCCTGCAGCCCCACCAGCCGCTGCTCCCGCTGCAGCTAACCCACCAAAGAGCAGTGGGAGGAGTGCCAGAAGTGGAAGAAAACCACCATTTTTTGTCATATGTTTCAGTTGTGTTTTGGTGAATCTCAACTCCATGCCACGGCCTTGGTCCAAATTTTTAGCGACACGGTTAGCTTGACCCTTCGTCAGCCCGAGGTTGTCTTCTCCATGAAGCTGGCCATAAGTGAGCCGAATTGTAGCGCCGGTGCCATTGCGGGCGGCATTTGCCAGTGTTACCTTTTGACCTTCAGTCAGCGAAAGACCGTGTGAGATGTACTTGGTTTTCATGACGAAAAATATAGATATTTTTCTTAAATATAGATTTGTTCTTAAATATATTTATATTTTCCTAAAAACTTTTTCTGAAATATATCTAAAGGGACGCCATTTTTCTAATTAGTAAACGAGATTGAATTTGCTACCATCCGATTCAAGTTTCATGAGTCGATCGCTTATCAACACGGCATATGCTATCGTATTAGCTGGAACTGCGGCGTCAAAGTTCACCTTAATCTGAATGTCCTGGGTCGTGGTTTTCAGGCGTTCCGATTGTCTGCGAACATCTAGTACGAAGATCGGGAAGAAATCTACAAAGTCGACCGGTGTTACTTGACAAGATGATTCACGCCCATCGATTCCACAGAACTCCTCCTTGAAGTCTCGCAAAGCTTTATAAGCACGAGAGATTTTCATCGCGGTAAAGTCGAGATTCATGTCAACGACTGGATAGCGATCGCTGTTGAGCATAGCATAGATATTGCGAACTTGTGCATGGTCGAAAAGTGCCGGGTTCTGACGCTGGTTTGCCGTCTTTCCGGTCTGAAAAGCAACCAGAATCCATCGGGGCTTTTCCGTTCCTGATTTAACACTCAATCGCCACGAAAAAGTCGTTGCTTGCGGTACCGAAATATTATCGCATTGCATGGCTCGAAATGCTACAGGAATTTTAACCTTGGCCTCGATCTGCTTCATGAGCATGCTCTTATACTCCAAAGCGGGTATAACATGTGGCATAAACCAGGATAGCTTACTCAGTGTAATCCGACCAACGATTATTGCATCGGCCTTGAAGATTGCGTCTGCATCGGCCTGACGGCTCAGCAACAAGGAATGTTTAATTCCGTATACGACCCTGTGGTAATCGTCACAAAACCCGAATAAATGTCTTAGGGGGATGACGAATGAAAAAGTGCCAATAGGGTCAGGCCTAGCGATGATCATCCTTCGCCGAGCCGCAAAGCCAAGATTTGCGACCGCTGCGGCTGCAGTGGTGTCCTTCTGCCAACAAATGTTCAGACCTTCACCCCTGGCGAAGTCGTCTCCATAGACCAACATGCCCTTCATCGTTGTTGCCTGTCCTGGAGATGCGATGTTCTCGATCTCGGTATTGTTAACCATGTATCGGATCTGAGAGAACATGTAAGGGATGGCATTATTGATTAGTGACACCATTGTGTCTGCGGCATAAGCCACATTAGTGGTTGATGCAAGCCTGCCCTCGACAAGAAGGTAGCTTTTGGAAGGTTGAGTGAAAATGTCTTGGTTTTGGATGTCTATCTGTATGGCCTGACCGTTATTAATGGCGGCGGGATTTTGTGACTCGTACTCGCGGAATTCGTAAGATTCGATGCTATTGTCGTCAGACATCGCCGCACCGATGTCCAACATTTCGCTAGCTATATCAACTGTTGCCATTATAATACTATTAACTATTGGTAATTTTTAGACTTTAATTGTTGAGACAAGCTAATTAATTTCTACAAAGCAAATTAATTTCTACCAAGCAAATTTAATTTCTACCCAAAAACAGGCCCTTTCCACGGCGATTTACCGCTTGTAGAGTTTTGAAGCCAGACCCAGCAATAAGGCTATTTATATCAGTTGCTGGTTGAACCCGTTCACTGCAAGTTGCTTTAAAAATTCAATGCTCTTTTCACTGAGTGCCTTTTCAAGAGGTATTGGAAGTGCAGCAGCGGGTTGTACAGCGGCGACAGGTTGTGCAGCGGCGGCAGCGGCAGCGCGTCTTGCCTTTACTGCATCAACAATATTCCTGACTGCAGATGCGGTTGTCGCACCAGCCTTAGCCACACTACCAGCCACATTTGCAACATTTGTGATTGTGTCCTTATTTCTCGAGATAAAATTACCAACCCGACCAAAAGCGCTGGCAATTTTGGGTATCCAGTCGAAAAGCCCACCACCCATAACCCGACGCCGTTTCGATCTAACTCCAATGACAAACATGCCTTAATCTTATAGTTAAACGCCTCGTATATGAAATCTTATAGTTATCGTTTCACCACGGAGGTTTAATTGTTCACCGTTCTGGTCTGTCAACCACACTCTCATGCGCTGTACATGACCAGCTGGTACCACAGGCAGGTATACCAGGTTATTCGGCGACTCTACTATCTTATAGCCAGGCGAAACATCTGGAAAGAAACTATAGACTACTGGCGTCTGGCTACCATTGCGGTATGACCCAGAAATGATATCACAGTTGACGAGAATGGTGTTTACCTTGAGAATATCAACTGGGTTATCTCCCTCATGATAGCCAGATTGTATAGTTTTAGGATTAAAGCCTAGCATAGACCTTATTGTGGATGCGGAGAAGTTTACTCGGTAATTAGCATTCGTAATATCCACATAAGCTCGCAGGGTTGAGCTGTTGGCTCCCACTGTGATATAGTGGGATTGCGGAGTTACGGTGTTGTCCCAGTGACCATTCCGTTCGAGTTGTCTTTGAATTGCGGCGTTAATCTGTGGAATCTCGTAACACCCTTCAGGAAGCGTGATCGTAAACCATGTTGTACCAGTGTTGTTGCTGTAGACAAACTTGTTGTTGGTTTCATCAACATTCGGAATAGAATTGTAAGTTTCAAGGTTCACAAGAGCAAGTTCAAAGCGTTTGTTGGGATTGAGGTGCAGCATTGGTGAGAAGTTTTCGGTATAGTCGGTTTGATCTGAGGACCATATAATGCTAAAGTTTTCCTTAGGCAATGTCAGGTCTCGGATTTCTTTGAGAAGTTCTTCAAGGCGTTCCATGTTGCCAAAATAATCACAGATTATAATAATAATAATATTATAATAATCACAGATTATTAATAATCACATTATTATTATTATACCGTCAGCAAACTTCGGTTCAACTGGAGTGCTAACTCTTTGTGGATCAAACCAGAACGAAGCAGTTCGTCAAGAATGGCTGAGATCTCGTTGTCAACACCAGTGTTACCAGCCGTTCTAGAGGCTATCAAAAGCTGTAATCTCTCTACAAGGGCGTCTGGGTTGTTGTAATACTGTACAGCTACACCCGAACCTTGGGTCAGCTTGAACTTTTTGCTTTTTCTGCCGTGAACTGGAAGCCCTGAAAGTTGAATGAGTTTCTTAAAAGTTTCAATTGCTTGAGGGGCGTACTGCTTGGTCTTAATGAAACGCTTTGTCAAAAGGCTGTACAGCGATTCATCTGCGGGTGCTTCGTAAACGAGGTTTCCACCTTTAAACGCCCTCAGAGAACCTGCAGAGAGAGCAACTGGGTCGATTAAGAGATCGCCGAATTTGTTGTTCTTTAGCTGTAGAGGTGAGATTGGAACAAAACCCCTTTCCTCTTTTGGTGAGCTTGTATCCCTCCGCCAATAAACGAAGTCGTTCTCTATAAGCGGCTAGGGCTTTGATTTCAACATCCAGCTCAGTCAAACGATCTCTATCTCCGTCCTTTTTCGCTTTTCTTTTCTTAGCGCCCAGGACACTTCGATTATACTTATTAACATTGAAGATGATATCTTCTATCCCTTGCTCGTCAGCCAGGTTGAGCTCGCTCGGACGTGTAAAACCATATCTCTCTGATCACATCGATGTTCAGACCTTGGTTGGGATTAAAGAGTAATGTTTGCGGATTTTCAGGTGCTGGGAGCGCCGGTGTTGCTTCTCCAAATATCGACGCTATCGGGTTAAAATTAGCCTCGTCTAAAATCTGCCTTGGTAAGTGCTCCAAAGCTCCAGTAACTTTCTGCAGTTCCTTGGATGTCGCCGCCTGTGCTTCAGTTGTTGCTGTAGCAATTGGTTTGAAAAGTTTAGTCGCATCGTACAGCAAGTCAGCCTCTCCCAGTTTTTCATCCACGAATCGCTGTCTCAATCGGTTCCTACGAGCTAAATAGTCTTGTGTAAACGCGTCACGCTCTTGTTTTGTTGAAATTTTTGTCCACATCATGAAAAATATAATATTTGCAAATATGTTTAAACTTATGTTAAATATATGTTTACTTTATGTTAACTACATCAGTTCTTTAAATACTTGCCATGGGTTTATAGAAACGATCGAACCCGCAGCGATATTTACCATCGTAAACTTTTGAAGTTAGATCGATGACCGCGAACCCATATGGTTGGGCCGCACACTCGCTGAAGAATTTTCTGAATTCGTCTAACGGCATGTCACCACCAACAAATGTGTTGTGAATAGCTGTCAGATTTTTACCGTCTTGGTTGAAGAGTATAATTAAATTTGCATTATCACGAATCGCTTGCTTGGGAATCCGAAAGTAATTCTGAGTTAAGTAGAAACAGTCCGCTCCACCGTGTCTTCCCATAGTGAAATATTTCTCGATTGGCTCCTGTTTCTCCAGCATTACATCGTCAAAGACCATGATACTACGATACATCTGATGATGTTCACGATTCTTACAAAGCGATTCGACTGGAATGATATCTTCAGACGATGAGTGAAACGAGGCCACTTCCTTTCCAGCAACTTTTTCCAACTCTGTGGCCCAGTCACGAAGGAATTGATATTTATCCTGCCCTAGAGACTTTGAGTAGAGGTGGAGCCGGTCAAAGCGTAGGAATCCCTTGTTGAGAAGGAAGTTCAGCAACAGATTCGTTTTTCCACAACCACTCGGACCGCAGATGATGCATCTTATACTGGATGGAAGCAACCAATGATGATGCCTCGTTCCATCGTCCTGTTCTATATCAAAGTTTATTATCTCCATATCAAAAACAAAAGAAACTTTGTTTTTTTTAAAACAAAAGTTTTTGTTTTTAAACAAAACTTTGTTTGTTTTTAAACAAAGAGTTATTATCAAACCAAACTAAAACAATGTATTGCCTCCGATGTAAAAGACACACTGAGACTTTAAATGAGACGACCACCGTTTTAAAGAACGGGCGTCCAGCCAAAAGGGGAACCTGTGCTGTATGTGGTATTCAGAAGTTTCAATTTTTAAGATCGCAAGGCTCGCGAAGATTCGTGGCGTGGCGGTTCGCTGTTAAATAGCGCTCTAAACGCTCTACCACTGCCTGAAATGCATATGAGCCTTCCACCCGGTGCAGCTTCGGAAGATATTCCAGGAGGTTCGTTTCAGAACACTGGCAAATATTCCTATTGTGGACCATTCACCAAGCTCGACAAACGGTTGACGCAACGCTATCGCGGTGTTAACAAGCTCGACCGAGCATGCCTCGATCACGATGTGGCCTATGCTATCCATAAAGATACAACTGGGCGAAATCATGCAGACGACATCCTGGCTGCAGCTGCATCTAGGATTGCTCTAAATGATGAAATCCCAGAGTATGAGAAGAAAGATGCCCGGCTCGTATCGGCTATTATGTCATCGAAGTCGAAGATGGGGATGGGTGTTGGAGCCAGAGCAAAACGATGAACGGTTTGTTGCGTAAATGAAATGGAAGTTGCGTAAATGAAATTTTCTTCTCTGTTGGAAATATATAACTTTACAAGAATATATAACTTTTATACACGCTATGGCTAAACACCTTTCCTCAATATATTACAGCCCAAAAGGGTATTGGCGAGGCAAAGCCGCGGTAACAAAATTAGCCTCAGCCGCCAAGGTTTCCCCGGCTGAAACTCGCGAATGGTTGAAGAAACAAGCCGTTTGGCAAATTTATCAGCCTGTACCACGACGAATTCCTCGTCCAATGTTGGATGAAGATAGGCCTAACACCGTTCATCAAGCCGATCTGCTGTATCTTCCTCATGACAAAGTTGGTCGTAAAAAGTACAAATATGCTCTGACCGTGGTTGATGTAGCCTCACGATACAAAGAGGCTGAGCCTTTGGTCGATAAAAGTGCTTCTGAAGTTGCAGCCGCTTTAGGCCGAATTTATAAACGAGGGTCCATTGACTTGGCCTAGACTCCTACAGGTCGACCCTGGCCGCGAGTTTATGGGCGCCTTTAAACCATTGCTGACGAAGCACGATGTGCAAGTGAGGCGTGGAGAAGTTGGAAATCATCGCCAGCAGGGAATAGTTGAAAGATTCAATCGGACTTTGGCAGAGCGATTATTTGGCGCCCAATACGCACAAGAATTACTCCTTGCTGCACGGGGTTCCTCGGAAAGATCGGCTGAATGGGTACGCCGTCTGCCTGAGGTTGTGGCTGCACTAAACAACGAAACAACGCGTTTACTCGGAAAACATGGTATGGTTCCGGCTAAAGCCATTAAGGCTGATAGAGTAGTACAGAAACCCTCTCTTCCCGCTCGTCGTGCTGTTGGCCTGAAAGAACCGATTCTTGGACACGATGTTCTGGTCCGTTACTTGTATGCACCCGGCGAACTGGAGGGTGGTAACAGACGAGCCACAGATCCTAACTGGTCGTTGACCATACATGTTATTTCAAATGTTGTCCAACAAGCTGACCAGCCGGCATTGTATCATCTAGTAGATGGACCAGGCCGCGGATTTGTTCGCGAGGAATTGATCGTGGTACCTATAGACACTGAGTTGCCACCTGATAGAATTCTCAAGCTAAAAGTTCGTTGAGATATTCCTCTACTTCTGCTGCTTCTTCTGATATATTTTCTTCTTCTTGATCAATTCCGAATTTATCGTTTTGATCAATTTTATAATGCCCGTATGCCCTTGTTGTAATCCCATCATCGGCTATCCACTTTTTTGTGTCCAGTGGGGAAAGGGATATCTTGTTTTGCTCGTACACACCAATCTCGTGCCCACGACTTCGAATTGCAACCTGTGTGTGCCGCATCTGTTTTTGCTCAAACAAGCATTCTTTATACATCTCGTGATGTAGATCTTTCTTAACAACTGCTCTCTGAACTCCTTTTGCCTTTCGAATTTCAGATCCGCTGGCTTGTAGAATCGAATACATCTTTGGGCGAAGTCCCACGAATTCGGCAATTGGAACTCCATTGCATTCATCTTTGAATTTTCCAACCACTTTCTTATTTTCTACATTGTGGTATGGGCTATCTCGCGGATATTCGCTGAGATCGTACGAAGTTTTATTGACCAACATATCGTCGTATGGATTCGGAGTTTCTACTTGAAATAGGAGACTATCGGTATCTGTATACAGAAGTTGGGCTTTTTCGCCGTACTGCGCTTTGACATCGTTGTACCAGAAGTCGTACATCAGATGTTTGGACAGATCTAGAACCGCCTGGCCGACATAGACCGGCCTGTTCAACTTCAGTTTGCCTTTTGTACTATGAATTGCAGCAAGTCCGCCATTGAAGATGCGATGCGATTGATAGGCTGGGTCGGCGATCAATTTACGAAGTTTGTCCTCTTGTGTTCCAGCCACTAAGTTGACTCTAATACGCTTGCGAAGGTTCTCCATCGTTTTCCCAAAGACTGCATTGTTAGCCAGTTTGAAGAAGTCCTTCTCAAAGTCAGAAGTTGATTTGGCTCTTAACTCTGTATTCATCTCGATGTACGGCTTCATCCAGGCTTCCTGTCGAAATTTAACAGCACGATGAATTTTGCTGACTCGCATGCCCAACGAATGATATAGTTTGAGATTTCTGTAATGAACCACATATCGTTCCTTCTTTCGTAGGCTGGGAACCAACTTTACACAATCTGTGAACTTGCATCCCAACTGTTTCACGAGCAAGCTCTGATAGTCGCTCAACCAATCTTCTCGGACAGATAGGGTTTCTGGGGCTAATGGATAGTCGTTGTGGGCGTCATGGAGATGTTCCGGGTATTCAAGGTCCACTTCGAGTAAGAATCCTTCGGGGGCGTCGTCCGGTGTTGCCAGTATTTCGTTTAGAAAATCTGGCGAATCTTCACACCATGCAAATCCGCCGACTGGTAGCATTTGTTGCATAGCCCATCCGTACAGGTTATTTGCATCCAGATACATAATCCAGTTGTTTGGCTTCGTGGTATCGTGGTCAGGGCATTGTGGATTGTTGGCTTTTGCGAATCTCTGGGATACCATCGATACTCCACCTCGAAGACCTCTTTCAAAGAATAAATGCATGTCGATGTCGGTCAACAGTTCGAGTTCGACTTTTGTCTTTTTCAACAATGCATCCCAAGCCATTCCAGGTAGACTGAAGTAGTATGCTGGGTCTAGCTGATAATGCTTCATCGATGTGGCTCTGAAAGTTTCGAAAACATCAGCTAGTAGAAGCACATCAGTTCGGAGATACAGGTCGTGGTAGTCACCCATGGTTTTACAGTCAAACTCCTTCCAAACTCGTTGGGCGTGTTGATAATCAGTGTCTGAAATGTCTTCTCTGGTTAACTTACTGTAGAATGCCTCCTTAGGTGGGAGCTGGTCTTCTTCGAAACGATTGTAGCTATCTATGTATTCATAGGGATAAACGCCTTTTCGCCGCAATAAATCTAGTTTTAAACTATGTGTCGCTGTGATTTTTAGATCATCCAGTGATAGATTGCTTGACAACTTGTCCAACGAACTATTTAAGAACTGGAGACTGTCGATGAACTGGAGCTGACCTAAGCTGAATGTCATATACTTCTCCATATTATTTGGGATACAGGTGATTTTATCAGCCTCGTAGCCAGTCATTGCTTGCATAATCAAATGGCTGTCATAGCCACGAAGATTGTGAAAGACCACTGGCACTTTACATTTGTCTGGATATATGCGAAGTTTGAGATTGCATGCATTATGAGCTGCTCCACGAAAGTTACCAGTTATATGACAATGATCGCGGACTTTGTCCAAAACCAAAGTTTCTTTGTTTTCTAATACATCTCCGCAGATGTGACAATTAGTAGCCTCACGAAATGATTGGTGATCAGTCTCTGTCATGACCATCTTCGCTGCATTAGCCAGATTTTTTTGTATATTAGCTAACTCACCTTGTAGGCGATGAAGGAATTCCTCTACAGCATTCTCTCCGCGATAAAGTACGGGTTTGTACGAGAGACCATCACTACGAACCACTATGTAACAGAAGCTGCATGGTTTCTGCTCGGCAATGAGTCTGGTGTTAGTTTCTTCGAGGTCTTTGACTGGGATATTTAGTGCTTCAAAGTCAGCATAAATAATGTATGGAACTCGCATCTGTTTGTGGTGATTCTGAAATTTGAGTATATTTTTACCTTCTTCAGGCATCACAATCCGCTGTGGTTTCTTGCTAATGCCTTTACAATCTTTGATATGAGCATCTAGCAAGTCTTGCCTAGAGAATGGATGTATACAGCGGCGACATGGGTATAATTTGTGTTCATGTTTATTATGTTTATTTATAATTCGGCCTAGGTCTTTAATCCAGACATAATGCTGATTCTCACCGTCGGATAGTAGTAGAAGGTCAACATTGTGATCTGTGTTCTGGTTTGATACACGGATCGGATACAACCCCTTGTTCCACCCAAACACGCATACCGATACGCCTAGATTCTGTCGTTCAAATTTATCGATGCTGGTTACCTCTACTGGAAATTTGATTCCAGTGAAATCCAGCTTTTTGAGGTGGGCACGATATTTGCTTGGGCGCTGAGGATTTTGCTCTGCTGGATACATTGCTGATAAAACCGCCCACTCAAAACAGCGGTTGTCCTCATTTTGCACATTTATGACTGTGCGAGGAGGTATGTATTTTGGTGTTGGAAAGTAACTATTACCTCGAATTGGTTTATATCTTGCAGTACCAATGTCCAGTGCCACAACTCGCTTCACCCTCCAACCAGATCCCTCTCTGGTAAACCCCTCTAGATGTTTTAAAATTTTAGCCTTTGTCTCCTGCACGGACTTACAAGTTGCACCTGCATTGAGAACTTCATATGCCTTTGTCCTGAAATAGGCATCGTTTTAATTGTGTTGTCTGTTGTGAGTCCTAATTTTTCAAATTCAACTGTTAACATTGCTGAGTATTTTATACCATCATGTCTAAAGGTCTTTATTTATAAGGGTCTCAATGCTAGATTCCATTGCACTCAAGAATGATAGTGGATCTCCCTCTAATCCATGATCAAGAGGTACCACTGTGCGGTAATCTCTCAAAAACTTGTTGGCGAACTCTTTCTGTAGTAGAATAGGTGGTAGTGAAGGGCTTTTCGTTTTACACCTCTTTGTTTTCGCACCGGTTTCAATAAGCGTCGTTTGGTTGCTTCCGGGATAGGCTCATCAAGAATGCCTGGAGGCATTAAACTCAGCTAGCAGCTGGTCAATGTACTCATCCATACTCGATGATGCCATAGATAGAAATTTATTTGTAATAATAACTTAACCTAGTCCTCTGTTCAATTGGTTTTTCATTTTTATTTTATAAGTTTATTTGTAATAATAACTTAACCTAGTCCTTTGTTCAATTGGTTTTTCATTTTTATTTTATTTATATTTTATTATTCAATGGAAATCGATGACAATACTTTCCAATACATCTACGTCGTTCCCACTCTTGTCTAAAGTCACGATGTAGCCCACCGCGGCGCTGTCTTAACTTGGTATTATAATAACCACACCGCTCACAAAGCGATATTAATGTCTTAACACCCTTCCCACACTCAGAACATGGTCTCGTTCCACCACCATTGCGAAGTTTTGCTAAATGAGCAAAACAATACTTTCCAATACATCTACGACAACAGAGAGTTGTTTTACCGAGTACTAGCCACTTACATTCGTTTTGTCCATACATTGTAAACTTTGTATATGTTTAAGTATTCATTTTGACTGAAAACGATTCGACGTCCATCGAAGTCGGTGAAGGCACGGTAATCAGTTCGCTTCTACTCCTAAAATCAAATAAACTCTACTGATAACTTGTTTTAATAGATCACAATTGTAAACCGTATTTCGGATACTTGACAAACTTACAGTACAACTGAATGTAGATTGCAATTTACAGGACATTGGCCCATTGTATATTTTAATTTAAAACTAGAATAAATAAAAAATTCTTGAGAAACATTCTAAATCATTTGCAAAAGGAACAATTGAAAATTAATTGGTAATTAAATTACAATTACATTTTAATTGTAATTCAATAACTTCCACAATAAAGTAATTGTAGGCCTAACTGTAATTCAAATACATTAACAAACATGTAATTATTATTATATATTAAATTGCAAATGTAATTGATACAACACTGTGTATGAAGTGGTAGCGACTTCACTTCCTTAGCCTCGGCATATGAGGGCGGGCCCATTGTATATTTTTAATTTAAAACTAGAATACATTCAAATATTCTAGGAAAAAATCTAAATCATTTGTTAATTTTAAAAGGTCCAGTGACAATTGAAAATTAATTGGTAATTGTATTACAATCAAAATTTAATTATAATTCAATTACTTCCACAATCAAGTAATTATAATTCAAATACATTAATAAGCGTGATGACGAATGATGATGATGATGATGATGATGATGACAACAATGATGTGATGGTGATTATGATGACAATGATGATGGTTGATGATTATGATTCTGATGATGATGATGATGATGATGATGATGATGACAACGATGATGATGACTACGACGACGACGATGATGATGATGATGATGACGACGACGATGATAATGACGATGACGACGACAATGATGATGATGACGACGACGATGATGACTGTGATGATGATGATGATGATGATGATGATGATGATATGATGATGATGATAATGATGATGATGAATTACGATGATGATGACGATGATGATGATGATGATGATGACACGATGATGATGAAGATGATGATAATGATGATGATAAAGATGATTATGATGATGATGACTACGACGACGACGCTGACGATGATGACGACGACGACGATGATGATGATGATGACGACGACGATAATGCGATGTGTGTCGGCTCTGAGCCATCTGCGTATGTGCCATCAGCCATCAGCCTCCTGCATCAAATATAGGCCTAAGTGGGTCACAGCTTGGGATGGTCGAAAATCATTCTTAAACACACAGAAAAACAGTTGTGAGGTAACAAATATCTACCTGCTGGGCCATTCTGAAAACAGTATGATAGGCCTATTATTCACGAGATTATCAAAAGTAATAATCGTACAAAATATGGTTTCCTTACCGTCAACTCAAAAAAATGGCCGAACACGATGTCGAGCTTGCAGGAAGATGATGCAATATGCGGGCGTCTGCCCGCGGCTGCGGGAAGCTACGGCAGCCTAGGGGCCGTCTCGTAGGGCAGTCTGTTGCATAATTTATGAATTAGGATGGACGGCTATATATCAGCAAATGGTCACGAAACTATTCCTCCTCGAACAAATATATAATTTATTTAGCGATCGTCTGTTTTAGAAAAACGGTCTGGAGCAGATGGACTGTTTTTATTTAGCAACAGCCTACCACAGACTCTTCTTTACTTAACTAGGAAATTGTCTAGGACTCGAAGTCGATCTTGGCCCCAAACTGTAGTGTACCGATGGTGGGTCGTCTGGAAGACCACCGTTTGAGTTTTAAAAAAACACTCTACGACCGGATTGTGCTAATGGAAACAATCCATTTTTTACTGTAAATTGCGCGCCCATAAATGAATTTCAAGCTTACTAAGGCGCACGGTCATAGGTCAACACAAGGAAACTCAGAGACAGGATACCGCCAGTGATAGTAAGTCTTTGAAGGTGCAAGACTCACTGCTACATGTGACACCAAAACTTCAGTTTGGCACGGGTAAACCGGGTATAACCGTACCCTAATGATCCTACCCGTATCCGACCCGACCCGTAAAATTTCTATCCGATCCGTACCCGATCCGCGGGTACGGGTCGGGTACGGTAAACCCGCGGGTACGGGTATACCCGCAGACCCCTAGAAGGTATCGCAGGCGGATCAGTTTATCTATTACCGATTGGAGCTTGTTCCTGATCTATTTTCCAGCAAAACCCGCGGTTCGGGTACGGGTAATTGTAATTGTAATCGAACATTTATATAGCGCCGCTCAAAAATAAGCAGCGCTCTCGACCTGCTTCAGTGCCTGCGTTAGGAAACAGGAAAGTCTTAAGGCGTCTACGGAACTGGAAAGGTGAGATGGCTAGTAACTCAAGGCGAAGAGACTGGGGAAGAGAGTTCCAGGCGATGGGCCAACACGGGCAAAGCACCTAGAGTGGGTCGTGGCAGAGCGCATACGAGGGACAACCATAAGGCCACGGGTCGAAGATCGCAAAGAGGCCCTTGCAGGTAAGGAGGAGACAAAGGTGCAAAAAGATCTCAGGTAGGATGGAGTCACCCCAACAAGGCAGTTACGCACGAGGGAAAGGATTTTGAACTGTACCCGCTGTTGGATAGGGAGCCAGTGAAGGGTATCCCGAATATAGCCTGAGATATGGGCAAATGTTGGAATGTCGCCTATAAGCCGAGCAGCTGCATTAAGAATAGACTGGAGTTAGTGAGTATTAGAGGCGGAGAGTTCAATGTATGCAGCGTTCCCAAAGTCGACCCAGCGGGTACGGGTAAAAGCAATTTAACAGTAAACCAGCGGGTACGGGTAGTCCAGCAGACCCCTAGTGTACACCAGAAGGCAAAGCTTGAATTTGGAGTGCTCGCCTTTCATGAGCCAATGAAGCTTATCTTGTATCGCGGTTGCAATGTGGCCGAAAGAAATCAATATCTCAAAATCACTTAAATTTAAAAATTGCAAGTAAGCACAAACCAAGACATCGAAATAAAAATAATCCAGGAATTAAACATAATTGGAAGTTACTAGCTACATGTAATAGGCATAGCCATGGATGTTGACACATGCTTTGAATAGGACCTTTAACATTCAGACCTGACCTCAGATTGAGATTTATAAATTTAAAGATTGCAAGTAAACACAAACCAAGACATCGAAATAAAAATAATCCAGGAATTAAACATTGTATTGTATTGTATTGTATTTGAACACTTGTTATAGCGCCCCTACCAGATTGCCTATTCAGAGGCGCTGGATCCCGACTACTGCGCGGACGCGCTGAATCGGAGTTTCACGCCGAAGCGCACGAGCAATTGCGAGTGAAGGACTTGCCCAGGGTCCCTACGCGGCATAATTGGAAGTTACTAACTACATGTAGTAGGCATAGCCATGGATGTTGATACATGCTTTGAATAGGACCTTTAACATTCAGATCTTACCTCAGATTGAGATTTAGGCTACTGCGCGTATTAGGCCTGATCAGGCTACTTTGACAAATGAAAAAGGGTCAAAGGTTAATTTAAATGGATCGTTTATTTATCCTAATTAAAAATCCACTAAAATCAGTAACTTCACTCACTCAAAGAAACTTCAATCCTCTATTTAACAGTTGGCGTCTGCCGCACCACGAACTTCAGACGCAGTGGAAACCCAAAGAATAAACCATTATTTATTTATCCATGGAGACGTACGACCTGAGATTGTATTGTATATTCGTTTAATGACATTCAAGTTGACAGACCGCTACAAGGTACAATTGAGGAAGTAAATTAAGGCTAGAAATTCTATCGTTTTTCATTGAGAAGGCATAGGGCCTACAGGTCTACCGTCAGTAAACTACGCATAGGATATTATAGTTACGGTCATTTTACGGAGATCATTACGGAGATTGCCTTCGACACGCATCCTCTGACATTTATGCTAAGATTTTTCGTTCTTTAACACATTGATGAAAGTTAACCTTGTGTTTAATTTGTAGAAACAGTTAAAGATGAGCCATCGTCCATTCACACTTGAATACATGAAGGAAGGCGAAACATCGTCAAATCAGATCGGCGAAGATATTAAAAGCCCAAAAGGAAATAAAGAAGGGTCAACAGCGCATAAAAGTCAGGTAAAGTCAAGACAAAGCACAAGAATTAGTGAGAGTGAGTTGGTCACTGAGGGATCGCAGACCAATCAAGTTGAAGAGAATCCAGATGGCGAATTGGAAACGATAAAAGAGGAGATGAATGTACATGTAACCATCACGGATAAGGAAAGATTGAGTTTCCTCAAGATCCTGAGAATGGCCATGAGACGTCGGATGGAAATGTTTGCAGAAGAAGTATCCATTGTGGGATTGACATACTTGTTTAAACCATCAAACCACAAAATTGGTTCCATTATCCGCAAGGTCATATGGACAATGCTTCTCCTGTTCGGAACAGGTGTCATGGTTTTCCAGTTTTACGATCGCATATCTTATTATCTGACATACCCAACCATCGTCGACTATCGCGTGGCTTACAACCGATCTCTGCGCTTTCCTACGGTGTCCATCTGTTCCGAAGCTATAGTCAGCAAAAGCGCTGTCCATTCTCTTGGTAACTGATCAGTTTCAATTTAGCTTCGTGAGAAATTTCAAGCCATTTTCGTATTACTCGAACGCTTTAATGCGTGTCTAGTACTGCGGTTAAAGTAATCCTGGGTTAAAGCGTTGTTTACGTTGCCGAATTAGTTTATATTGTCACTTTAAAATGGAAGCTGGATTGACGGAAATAATTTCTTGCCTAACTGAAATTTGGATTCACTAAACTAATTCTTTGCTGAAACAAAGCTGGATTGATGGAAATAATTGTTTGCGTAAATATCAGTTCGATTTATGAGAATATTTCTTTGCTTTTATAGAAGTTGGATTGAGGAAACTGATTTCTTGCTTAAACATAAGTTGAATTGATACTATAACTCTACTACTGCTGCTACTGCTACTGCTACTGCTGCTACTGCTGCTGCTGCTGCTGCTGCTGCTGCTGCTGCTGCTGCTGCTGCTGCTGCTGCTGCTGCTGCTACTACTACTACTACTACTACTACTACTACTACTACTACTACTACTACTACTACTACTACTACCTCTAGAAGTAGCAGTGGCAGTAGCAGTAGCAGTAGCAGTAGCAGTAGCGGTAGTTGTAGGAGTATTTTATTATTATTATTAGTATTGAGATATTGTCTCTTTAATGAGGTTAGTTTTTAACAGTGGTTGTTTATTTTTAAAGTTTCGGATGCGTTTGAATATCCGTTAAAATATTTCAGGTGCGGAAACACAAAAGTTCGATTCAATCCGTTTCCCGCCGTTAGCAGATATTGAATTCGGTGACTACATCAAAACGTTAAACTTCTCTCAGCTAGATTTTGATTGGGACTTCTTTTACAGCTATGTGAGTGTTAAGATGACGGACATGGTACTCGAGGTAAGTCCATAGAATGCATCAATAACTTAAATTCTGTTTAAACCGAATTGTATTATATCACTTTATGTTATGAACAACCATTGCCCAATATACATGGTATATCGCAAATGAAGGCGTAATGCTAGGAAGTGATTTGACATTAATATGTGACAAGGACAACTGCGTTTTCTCATTCAATCAGCGACTTTAGTTCGACTTCAGTTGTGCACATATGATACGGCTGTAAGCAAGTTGTTTGCGCACACTGCTATCATAATTTGGTATCATACTACGTATGAAGACAAGCAGAGACACCATCGTCACTCAATGTCTAACTGATAATCGCTCAATGTCTAACTGATAATCGCTCAATGTCTAACTGATAATCGCAGAGCACATTCTGTTTAATGGGTTATTTGTGGCTTCAAACCTCTCTGCAGCGAACACAAAAATATATTACCTGTTACAAATTTCTTATTCTGGAAAAGGATGCTTAGAACTCTTCAAGTCTTAAAGTTGTCTGAGGTGTGATGCTAAATAAGACCCTTAATTTTGTGCTTCAAATAGCCACTCTGTGCAGTAAGACCAGACAATCTTTATATGCTTTGCTCATCATAACAACCCATGGTCTATTTGGATCAAAGTTCTGTGACATGCTGCGAGCCACTACGGTGGCTAGACTGCTTTACTCGGCACCGGTGTGGCGGGGTTTTGTTGGAGAACAGAACAGGAACAAGCTCCAATCGGTTATAGGTAAACTGATCCGCCTGCGATACCTTCCCTGCGACAATCCGACTTGTGAGCAAATGGTCCACCAGGCCGACACGTGACCTTTTCTACTGTCCTCGAAAACCCAGTGCATGTACAGCATGGGTTTCTGCCACCAAAAAAGAAAAGTCTCTGCCCTTAAGCCGAGAGCGCATGACCGAATATTGTCCAAAGTTGATAGATAACCTTGCGAGGAAGACATTTTTTGTTAGGATGGTTTATCAATATTAATTGTTATCTTACATGTATGTGCACCAGAGTGCGTCTTTGTCAGTTTTTTAAATAAAGAATATACTTGCTTACCTTATTTAGACGAAACTCTTAAAGTCTTAAGCATTTACACTCAACAGATTTGTCATGTACAGCAATGTCAAAGCGTTCCGACGTTCAGCCCACCCCCGGTAGAACGTAGATAGCTCTTCAAAAGCTTAAGGCAACTGAAGCTGCGTTAGGCTGACGGAAATATCACTAACATACCATAACATAAGAAGGGTTTTAACTTTGAAGTGGGTCAGTAGACGTTCAGTCTTTGTTAGAACCACTGTAATTTAACCTGGAACGATTAATACTCAATTCTCTCTAGCTTCCTCTTAAAAACCGTGACAGTGTTCAATTATATAATCCAAGCCAGTCCATGAGTCTATAACTCTTGCATTGAAGAATTTCTGTCCTAATGTTCTTGTTGGCTTCATTAATTACACTGGACAACAGAGGTTTTGCTTCCTGAAAACTGTTGGGTGTACCTTATGTATTTGGGCTGCTGATCACGAAAATGACCTTGAAAATTTCCTATCACGTATAGTTTTTTATATAGCTAATTTTTGGAAGATCCTTTCACATTTCCAGTCTACTCATATGCTGCCCACAGGGTAAGGTGTTTTGTGTATTCCAGGCATGCCTGGACATGCACTCAGTGCAGGTTGCAATGTAAATGTAAGGCTTAGGCATGCATGGACATGCCCAGCATGCTTAGTCACGGAGAATGGTGGCAGGACAGGCTATAAAAAGGAGGTTACATACACAGACGCGTTGATGTAGTTTGTACGTATGTTGATGATCAACGGGCATAAATAGCATGGAGCACACTTAACAATAAATATATGTAGGTTCACCATTATGGCAATATTTTTCTGTTTTTCAAACGTTAGCTGAGTTCGAAATGTAACGTATATGCGTCAACAGCCGTTGTGTTACAACTACGGCGAGTTCACTTAAAAATCTCAAAAGAAGGCGATAACTCCCTTTTCAAGAAGGCATATGAACTTTGGATATAAAGTTGGCGACCTGGATAAAGGTTGGACACCTCAAATCCTCAAATGTGTTGCACATCTTGCACAGTCAATCTCAGAGCATGGATAACTGGTTCTCGGCCGTCTATGCCGTTTGCTATTCCAATGACGGAGCAAAAAACTCATGTTTCAAACTGTTGTTTCATTTTGGCAAATGTTTTCGGCCATTCCTCCAAAAGCAAGAAACCAGTTGAATATCCTAATCTTCCATCGGCACTGAGACCACTACCACATGATGACAGCCTTCCTGTAGGCCTACCCAATCCACGGGCTGTTTTGACCATCAGAGATTTCGGTGAAACTGTGACAAAGGAAACAGAAGACTGTATTGATCCTGATTTCCAACCACTACAGTTCCGTCAGCCTCATTTGATAACTCAACGAGAGCTAAAATTTAATGACCTTGTCGTCAGGGACTGAAATTGCTGGGCTCTCGGCTTCAGGGATGGAACCTGCTGGCACAAGGAACTAATGCTATAAGGCTGTTACGTAACTGTCATGATAGTATCATCTATCCAGTAAGTAGGCATGACTGTGATTTTAAATTTGTAGCACTTCTTCAGCTACCTGTTGGATGCAGCTAGGGTATACGAAGTAGGCCCTATTGTTGTTTAATTTGTGACAGTCGTGCAAAAGATTCCAACTACCCACTGGCCACGTCGCAAACATTTGTTACCATGCCAAAGAAAAGTTCATCACGAACTACTTGTTGAACCCAGTAAGATTTTCTTGCCACCTCCTCACATCAAGCTTGGACTAGTGAAGAACTTTGTCAAGGTATTAAAAAAAGGGAAGGGGTTAAAAATCTTAACAGACAAGTTTCCTCACATAAGTGAAGCCAAGATATGAGAAGGCATATTTGGTGGCCCACCAGTGCGACCACTCTACATTTTCTGATATCCCAAGCTTTTGCCACACTCTTAAATTTGCAATGTTGGATCAGCTTAATCCGCGGTCAAAACAGCTAAAATTCATAGCTAAAAATTAGCTTACTAAGCCTTGAGCTGATCCAAGTAGTTCTACATAGTTATCGGAATGTACTTGATTTGACTTAAATACCAAGCTGATTCTTCTTTGATTACGTTGGTGACTTGAGTAAGCGAATAGTTGGATCTCCTATGCTGCGTTGTATGGTCAGCTATGCTCCGTTATTTGTTCAGCTATGCTCCGTTGCTTGGTCAGCTATGCTCCGTTGTTTGGTCAGCTATGCTCCGTTGTTTGGTCAGCTATGCTCTGTTGTTTGGTCAGCTATGCTGCGTTGTTTGGTCAGCTATGCTCTGTTGTTTGGTCAGCTATGCTCCGTTATTTGTTCAGCTATGCTCCGTTGCTTGGTCAGCTATGCTCCGTTATTTGTTCAGCTATGCTCCGTTGTTTGGTCAGCTATGCTCTGTTGTTTGGTCAGCTATGCTGTGTTGTTTGGTCAGCTATGCTCTGTTGTTTGGTCAGCTATGCTCTGTTGTTTGGTCAGCTATGCTGCGTTGTTTGGTCAGCTATGCTCTGTTGTTTGGTCAGCTATGCTCTGTTGTTTGGTCAGCTATGCTGCGTTGTTTGGTCAGCTATGCTCTGTTGTTTGGTCAGCTATGCTCTGTTGTTTGGTCAGCTATGCTGCGTTGTTTGGTCAGCTATGCTCTGTTGTTTGGTCAGCTATGCTCTGTTGTTTGGTCAGTTATGCTCTGTTGTTTGGTCAGCTATGCTGCGTTGCTTGGTCAGCTATGCTCCGTTGTTTGGTCAGCTATGCTCCGTTGTTTGGTCAGCTATGCTGCGTATTTGGGTATCCAGCTATGCCTGCGTTGCTGGATTAACTAATTCATAGTATTATAGCCCGCCTATTGTTAGATGGGCATAGTTTCAGAAGGGGCAGCTTTGTTGGAGAGGCGCATCACATAGTTGAATTAAACTTATAAGTTGAACTTATAGGTCAAAAACAAATTCAGCCAGAGCTGCCAATCATTGTAGCTAATATATATATATATATATATATATATATATTCAATTCAATTCAATACAATTCAATTCAGTTTATTTCCTGAACCAACGTAGTACAACTATAGCAGTAGACGTAGTAATTAACGTTAATAGTGGTTTCCAAGGGGGACCCAGAATTGATGAAGATTCCCGCTAATAGGGCCATGCAGTAATTGTGCGTAATAGAAGTCACAATAACGCATGACAGCCAGTTCATATAGTTACAGGAATACTTTGAAAATCAGAAAATGGCTTAATTAATAGAAGATTACTAACATAACTTAACTATCATACCCAATGAAAAAAGCATTCAATTAGGCTAATTTGTTGAATCAGATAAAGGCATAGTTTATTCTTAAAGATATGCAGAACAGGTAATAGACGAATATAAAAGGGTAAGGGCATATATATATAAATATATATATATATATATATATATATATATATATATCAGATTCGTTGTTGGTACCTTGGATTATATAGTTAATACCTTCAATTGCGTCCTGTACCAAGCGCAAATCTAGCACCCCAAGATTAACTTAACAAAATAATAACGACGTAAATTATGAGAGTAGGCCCTATAATTATAGATGATAGCGCTAGATTGATGCTTAGTACAGGGCGAAATTATAGCCTGCTACGTCACTGAAGAACGATGTCACTTAAGCAACTTTGTTTGCGTGTTGTAGGCATTTGAAGATGTTACAAAACAAATTAATATATATATTTCTAATTATATATATATATATGTGTGTGTACACACACGAAACATTGCAATGTAAACTAACAGTTCTGACCGGCGATTTACTAACATGTTCGATGAGTCAAAGATAATTTTAATTAAGCCTATACATTTATCTATCTATGAATATTATACAAATAGGCCTACACTTTTATCTATTACATTTATTTAATTAATGATGGATATTTAATATGATCATATTTCAAGATAAAGTACAGTTTAATAATTAAATTCATCTAAAAATTTGCACCAGACTCTGAGTTGCGCCCTGTTCTATGACACCGATGGAACACCCATTGCTACGGCACTGTTCTTCCTCAGAAATGTTTCAGTTAAAATGCACAATGCAAATCAGACAACAACTGCAGCACT